>APFE030015131.1:0-11241 GCA_000404065.3 Pinus taeda | reverse complement strand
ATTGATTTATAATCCTTAAACCATTCTTTATGGATACACATGTGGTTTGATGCCCCAGAATCTAACAACCAATGTTGACCATGATTTGACACATTAACTGATAAAACTTCATCACTCATACCTGAACCAGATGTCAAACTTGTATCTGTCGTATTCGCCTCCTTCTTCTCTGTCGAAGACTCTGCCTTTGAAGTTTGCTGCTGTCGCTTCCAGCAGTCCTTCTTTAAATGCCCTGATTTGCCACAAAACCAACACTTTAGCTTACTCTTCTTCCCTTTCGACTTTGAACGTGAGTCGCTCGGCTTCCTGGGGCGTCTTTCTTTTGAACGACCTCTAACCATCATAGCTTCTGATGTAGAGGTTTCAGAATGCGACTTCCTCCTTGTTTCTTCCGATAATAAGGATGCAACTACATCATCAAACTCAATAGTTTCTGATGAACTAAGACTTATAGAAGTAACAAAATGATCCCATGATTCGGGCAAAAAGCACAATAAAGTAATATCTTTATCCTCGGATGGAATTTTTACTTCTATACTTTGTAATTGTACAAGAAGAGTATTAAAAGCATTTAAATGATCAGCAATCGATGTACCTTCCTTCATTCGCAAACTGTACAACTTTAGCTTCAGGAGAATCCTATTAGTTAAGGATTTGGTCATGTACAGTTTTTCCAGTTTCGTCCACAAACCAGCAGTTGTTGTCTCCGACACAATATTAAACAGGACATCATCAGCTAGACACAGTTGAATAGCACTAATCGCTCTTTCATCCATCTCGGCCCACTCACTATCTGTGATGTTGTGAGGTTGTTTGGACTTGCCCAATAACGTCTTTGCCATGCCATGTTGGACAAGCAAATCATGCATCTTCACCTTCCAGATTTCAAAATTATTCTTGCCATTAAATTTCTCAATTTCAAACCGGGCACTTTGAGTTTTCGCCATTTTGTATCAAAAAGCACACTAATCTCCAATACCAACGTTTAAATACCAACAATTAAAAAAAAATTGCCTATGCCTTTGTTTTTACACAACAAAAAAACTGCCTATGCCTTTGTTTTTAGACAACAAAAAAACTGCCTATGCCTTTTTGCCTTTGCTTTCAAATATCATGGCTTATTACCAAAAAAAAAAATTGTTTTGCAGCCCTGAAAAAGTTTAACAGTTTAACAATGGTTGAAAAAAAATTGCGTCCTGCATTCCTCAAACCCATACGTCCATCCTTTCTCATGTTGTGCTTGCAAAACAACACGAGAACCAGTCAAGAAACTTGTAAGCGACATTACAGCTCATCTACTTAGAGAGAAATGTTGAAAGAATTTGTTGGAGATGCAACCCTGAACTTTGAATAAAATCGACAACCGCTCTATGTGTATCAGTTGTCATTACCATCAATTGAATAGCGTTAAGCACTCATTGTCATATAAGCATTACAGTTCTGAAACAATAGCACTCAGTTATATATGCAATCCTTGTGATTTTATTGGTTCCTTGAATACAATGTCAATTCCAATCCGACCATGACAAAGCGTGCATTTTTAAACGGGTTTTTAAACTAAAAAACCTTAGCTTCACTCAAATAAGAGTTACAATCCCAAATTCTCATAAGGAATAAAATAGAGGAAATGGATTAAGGAACTTGGATGAATTAAGGAACTTGAATGCACGAGAAACCAATGAACACACCGTTTGGCATACATTATTCACATAAAGGGCATCTCGTATCTTGCATAAAAATCTATGAATGGGTTTATTTATGAGCATACAGTCAAAACAATGATATGCCATATCCCATGCTTTTTTGCACCAATTCCAATAGCCATCGAATTGCAACATTAATACCACACCAGTGCTGTCATACCACCTCTAGAATCAACGAAAAACAAGTTTAAGTTTATTACCGGGAATGTATCTTGCCGACAGAGGATCGCACGCCGAAGGTTGTACGCACCGCAATACGCACACAACAAAGGATCACGTAGCAGCAGTAGGTTCACACCACGCAGGTAGGTTCACTCCCGCACCAGTACAGTGCTGCACGATTTTAAAAAACGCATTCAGCATGCTCCACCACTCAGCGCACCAGCAGCTCCACACAGCACCAGGCACCAGCACTCCAACATCGCTCTGATACCAATTGTTGGTCCCAGATGCACAACTAAATCAAATAAACACACAACAGAATATCAAGCACATATGACACAGTTTTTAACCTGGTTCACCCAACCAATCTGGGCTACGTCCACCAAACATAGGCATCAAGAATTTATTAATCAAAACAGGAGATTACATCATGAAATCCTCACAAAACTCTCACCTTCTTAGCAAACCATCCGAATGGTTGCTTGTTATATAGCATAGAGAATCTAACAGCCTCATTAACTCACTCACATCAAATATAGGAGGCATTAACTCCCTCCCAACAACCTGGAGCTAATCTAGGAACTGAATTTCTATTGTTGTCATCAGCTGGGATTTTTCCTATTTTACTCCAAACAGAAAATCTCAACATCTTCCACCTTTCAATCGAATTGGTATCAGAAAAAAGATACAAAGATTAAGAAAAAACAAATTAACAACCGGCCGTGTAAGAGGATAAATATGTTTTTCTCTTTGTTAATACTATAACACACCTTGTAAATTAAACGCAAATCCAATGTAAGCAAAAACTGCGTTACAAGTCTTAAACTTACTCCGATTTGCATACACTTGAGTTCTTTTGGTGTTTGTAGCGTTAGATGACTAACGCGGAAGTTAGTCACTCTGGAAGGCCTTACCACGTTGTCCATCACCAGAATGGAAGCATTAATAAACCAAAGAAGATACGTTTCATTTTTAAATTGTGAAGTCGAGTTCACGTGGTGCTATTCATGTTTATGAGAGTGGCTTTTTAAAATCCCTTTTAATATATCAAAGGAGACACGTAAGCTTTATATTAAAGTGGTTATTTTTAGGATTGATTTTATAAGGGCCTTCAATGTATTAAAGTTTTTCAAAACGGTTTTTAAAACGAATCTTTTGAAAAGTGGTTTTAAATTTTTATATATATATATAAAATAAATATTAGGGTTTTATTGAAAGAGGTTTTTTTTGGAAAAGAATATTAAATGAGAAATTTTAGGGTTTTTTAAAAATGATATTTGTGAGGAATGATGGTTTTCTCAAATTTTCAGCTCTAGTTACCTTTGTTTACAAGGAAGGATTACGATGTGCAAGTCAGTAAGATGATGACCATTTTGCAAGCTCGTGATGTTTGGGATTATGTCAAGCTTGTTTTTTTAGAACCTAAGGATGAAGCAGCAGAACGAGCTATCAAAAATACAGAGAGGGAACAATGGAAGAAAGACAAGAATTAGAATGCACGAGCATTGTATCTTATTTCGCAGGGAGTGGACCGAGCAGTGTTCTAGAAGATTATGATCACGTCTTTAGAAAAGGAAGCATGGGATACCCTGGAGACAAACTATAAAGGTATGGCCAAAGTCAATACTGTTAAGTTGCGGAATACTAGGAGAGATTTTGAAATTCTACATATGAAAGAGATAGAGGACATTGATTCTTTCATGAATTGGGTCATAACTATCATAAATTAGTTAAATATTTATTGTGAAGAAATTAAAGATCAAACAGTAGTTGAGGAGGTCCTCAGGTCTTTGTCTACCAAATTTGATGTTGTGGTAACAACCATAGAAGAAGCCAAGGATTTGGCATCATTGGCAGTTGATGATTTGATGGGATCACTTCTATCACATGAGGTAAGGATAAAAAGAAATAAGGATTCCACTTTAGAGACCGCTTTCAAAAGTTAGGTTTCTATTTCAAGAGACAAAGGTCAAGGCAGAAGTAGATCAAGATGTTGAGGACGAGGTGGAAGATATGACGGTCAGAGAGATGGCTCAGAAGAGAATGAACATGAAAGTGGAAGAAACTACATAACCTTCAAAAATAATCAAATAGTTGACGAATTGAAGGTGAGATGTTATTATTGCAATAAATTTGGTCACTATGCTCGTTATTACAGGAAGAAGATAGCTGATAAAGGGAACCAGAGATCTAATGTCATGACAGAGAGTACTAACTCCATGTTCATAGCTTGTCATATCATGCATCAACCTTCTGTTAGTGTGTGGTCGTTAGACAATGCTTGTAGTGACCACATGATAGGCAACAAGAATTTGGTTGCCAATATAGATCAATCTGTGAAAACATAGGTAAATTTGGGTACTCATATGACTGCGGAAGTAGATGGCAAAGGAGTGGTCAACATTCTAACCAAGCAAGGGAGCCGAAGACAATCTCAGAGGCATATTATGTTCCTAGTCTCAAACATAATTTGATAAGTGTTGGTCAATTGAAACAGAAAGAATATAAAGTTATCTTTCAAGGTCAAGAATGTCTTATATATGACAAGCCTCCAGGTAAGCAACTAATAGCGAAGGTTCAGATGATGAGGAAAAAATTATTTCCTCTAATTATGAACTATAATGATCAGTTCAGTTCTTTTACAGTTGCATGTTCTGATGATTATTGGTTATGACACTTTTGGTTTGGACACTTACACTTCTCTGGCTTCAGATTATTGCAGCAAAAACATATGGTCAAAGGTTTACCTCCCTTCAAATAACCTTCTAGTACTTTCGAGTGTTGCATCCTGGGAAAGCAACACCGTAAAATTTTTTCAAAGGGAGTTGCATACAGAGAAAAGAAACCTCTTGGTCTAGTGCATACACATTTGTGTGGACCTATCAGGACACAATGGATTGCCGGAAGTTGTTACTTCCTCACTTTCATTGATGACTATAGCCGAAAGATTTGGGTTTACTTTTTGAACCAAAAGTTTAAAACTTTTGAAAAGTTCAAGGAATTCAAAGCCTTAACAAAGAACCAAAGTGATCAACAGATCAAGGTATTGAGTTCAAATTATGGTGAAGAATATGACTCAAAGGAATTCCATGATTACTGAAAACAACATGGAATCAAAAGATAGTATACAACTAGCTACAAAGTGCAACAGAATGGTGTAGCAGAGAGAAACAATAAGACCATTATAAACATGGTAAGAAGCACGTTGAAAGGCAAAAACTTGTCTAATGAGTATTGGGCAGAAGTAGTTGCATATGTTATTTATGTGATCAACATATCTCCTACAAAAAGTGTGATGAACAGAGTACCAGAACAAGCATGGTCAGGTATATCTTGCACCGTATCTCATCTCAGAGTATTTGGATGTGTAGCTTATGCACATGTACCAAACGAGCTAAGAGGAAAATTGGACGATAAAAGTGAAAATGCATATTTACTAGTTATAGTGAGCAATCAAAAGCTTACCAATTGTATAACCCTATCACCAAGAAGACCATAATTAGAAAAGATGTTATGTTCGAAGAACAAGAGTCGTGGAACGATAGTATAGACAAAACAGTTGATGCATAAGTGCCACTGATGGAAGAAGATGATGTAGCAAGAAAAGGAGGAGCAAGAATCATAGTTGAAGACACCAAACAGAGACACAATAATAAGGAATCCAATATTTTCAGAGCAGCATGGATCTTCAACCAGATTAGCAGATTGAGATAATACCAACAATCAATCAGGTGATGAATGAAGAAATGGTAAGAAAAAGGTGAGAAGTTTGAAAGATATTTATGATGATTTGGATGTTAATTCACATTTTACATTGTTGTCATTCCAACCTTCCTCGTTTGAATAAGCGATCAGAGATGAAAATTGGGTGCAAGCCATGAATGAAGAAATTGAAGCTATTGAAAATAATGATACATGGGATTTGATGGATTTGCCAAAGCACAAAAATCTCATTAGTGTGAAGTGGGTGTAAAAGACAAAATTGAATGAGAAAGGTGAAATTGACAGATTTAAAGCATGACTTGTAGCAAAAGGATTCTTGCAGCAAGATTTTGGAGAAACGTTTGCTCTAGTAGCTAGATTGGATATTGTAAGAGAAGTTCGAGCCATAGCAGATCAGAACAAGTGGAAATTATATCAGATGGATGTGAAATTAGCCTTCTTGAATGGAATTCTAGAAGAAGAAATTTATGTGCAGCAGCCTCCAAGATATGAAGTTGAAGGTAACGAAGAGAAATTTTACAGGTTGTAGAAAGTGTTGTATGGACTGAAGCAAGTTCCTAGAGCTTGCTATAGTAGAATTGAGAACTACATGACCAAGAATGGATTTTGCAGAAGTAACATTGAACCTACCTTGTACACAAAGGTAAATGAGCATGGAAATATTTTGATTGTTTTCTTATATGTTAATGCCATTATTTTTACAGGTTTCAGTTAGATGAATTTAAAGGAGCCATGATGAAAGAATTTGAGATGACAGGTCCTGGTCTCATGAAATATTTTCTTGGCATAGAAGTTGAGCAATATCATAAAGGAATTTTTATTTCTCAAAATAAATATGCCAAATATTTGTTAAAAAGATTCATGCTGGAAAATTGCAAACCTGTCCCTAAACCAGTTGCAACAAGTACAAAGTTAAGCAAGGATTATGAAGGATCAGATGTCAATCCAACTCTAATAAAAAGATTGGTTTACAGCGTCATGTTTCTCACAGCTACAAGGCTGGATATTGTGCAAGGAGTGAGTTTGATTTCTAGATTTATGGAGTCTCTAAAAGACACAATTTGGAGTGCAGGAAAAAGAATTCTGAAATACATAACAGGAACTAGAGATTTTGGCATAATGTATGCAAGCACATAAAAGAATGATTTGATTGGATACATAGATAGTGATTTTGTAAGATGTTTGGATGATAGGAAGAGAACTTTTGGTTATGTGTTTCATCTTGGTTCAGGCATGATTTCATGGGCAGCTAAGAAGCAACCCATTGCGACACTTTCGTCAGCAAAAGCAAAATATGTAGCAGCAACATCAGAAGCATGTCAAGGAGTGTGGTTAAGAAGAGTATTTGATGGACTCAAGCATAAACAACAAGGATCAACATCAATATATTGTGACAAGACCTCAACGATTGCACTATCTAAGGATAATTTTTTTCATCATAAGAGCAAGCATATTCATACTAGATATCACTTTATTAGAAAACTTGTGAGCAATGGAGAATTTCACTTGAAACTTTGTAAATCTAGTGATCAATTGGTTGATATATTTACTAAATCATTAGCAAAATATGTGTTTGAGTTTCATAGAAGAAACTTGGGTGTTGTAACCCTAGCTGAGACATATACCAACATTGATGTTTGAGTTGTCATGATTCATGTTTAGTTTAGTGGTTGTAATTAAGGGGGGGTGTTAAAATAGGCTAATTACTCCCGCATGAGGAGTTGGCTAAAACTAGAGAGTTAGTTAAGTAACTATTGAGTGTTGAGTATTGGAGTGTTGAGTCAAGTCAAGTCAAGTAATAGATGACTTTTAGTGTGTGGATTCATGTAAGATATTTTAGGCGAGTCGCTAGTTGGAAAAGGTTAAATACCCTTCACGGATCATTGTAAGTATCAAGTTTTGTGTGATCAATAGATGAGCTGTAGCTCATGCGTTTTGGGTGAATTTGTGTTTTTTCTCCTCTGCCTTTCCAACACCAAGACATTGTATTAGCCATCGTAACCTAGCGTTTGACAATTCAAACTGTCTCAATTAGCTTATGGGTCGCTTGCTCAAGTGTTTATAGACCCACCAACCCATGTTTTAAGAACCCCTTCCTAGATTCCCTTAAGGCTACTCAGGAATTTGCCTTGAAACATAACTCAGTAATTAGACGTGATCTCAACATGTTTAAATCCCTTCGAGAAAAGAAAGGAGTCTCAATAAGAATAGATTCTCATGGTATAGCATTCAAGAATTCCGTAAGAGAGCTCGGAGTAGAGTAAGTTCGTATCCAAATTGAAAATGAAAATGGATAATAATAAAAACAACAATAGTTATTTTTACGATAAAAGATTATCAGTTTTCTCAAAATAAATAAATTATTTAAATTTCTATATATACATTTTTTTTATTTTTTTTTATTTTGGTTATGGTTGAAATTCAATTAGGTTTAAAACAATAATGTAAATAAGACAAATAATTGTATTTATAAGGTGTACTAGAATTGAAATCTTAAAATTGGAAATTATTTGAATAGTTAAAAAACCTTTTAATACAAATAAATACAAATCTTATCTATAAAATACAAATCAATTAATAAAATCAATTACCAATAAACTTTTTAATTAAATCTCAAAAATATACTCAATATTATAATAAAAAATCTCTAAAATCTAATGTCTTTCTTTTGAGTATAATTACATTAATATAAGCATTATTAAAAACAAAAATAAACTTACACCATTAAATATAATGTAAAAGATAAGAATACTTCCACCAGAGCGTTGATTATAATATTTTACAATAATTATGAACCATATTTTTTAAAATTTTGATATTTATTTATATTTCTTTTATAATAATTCACAAAGGTTATGTTTTAAAGGATACTTTACTTAATATTTTGAAAATTAGTTTTTATATTTTTAAAATACTAATTTTAGGTAAATTAGAGGTGCTAACATTTCATGTTTTATATCAATATATTGTGGCATTTTTTTTATTTAATGGATATTTAAATAAATTAATTTAAAATTTTTATATCAATATATTGGGTATTTTTTTATTAATAGATATTTAAATAAAGTTATTTAAAATTGTTTTTAAGTTAATTTTTAACATTTAACTATTGTGATATTTTTTAGTTGTACCTTGGTGACATTATTTTATATCCTTACCACTCTTTACTACCTTTTTTCACAAGAGTAAAAACCATATATACTTCCACTTTTTTCTTCTTCTTTCCCTCCTTTCGTTCTACATGTTGTCTTCTTTTATACTTTCTTTTCTTCCCAATTGTTTCTTCTCATCCTACTTTTTCTTTCTATTCTCCACTCTTTCAACCTCCAAAAACCATCACAATTAATTTTTTAAGCATTCCTCTAGTAACCAATCTTAACTCCTCAAGTTTAAGAATACTGAGGATCAGATGACAAAAATATGAAAAAGCAATGATCCAATCATTGGCATATTGCATGGTGCTTAATATATACCCCATATTCTTATTAAATTGTTTAGATAACATCACTCTTTTGTCCCATAGTTTATTATCCTTCATCGAACTATTAAAAAAGTAGTCATATATCTCTTCACAATTTCCAAACATATAACAATTTCCAAACATATAACAAATTAAGGGAGCTTGCAAATCCTTTATCTATGACACAGTGAATTTGTTAGGCAAATTAGCCATGTGAGTATTTAGTCATTTTGATTTCATATTGGAGATGGGGAGGTCGTGCCTCACATTTGTACAAAACCAACAAAATTACCAATTCACTTAAATAAATAAATATAAACACAATAAAAAACAAAAACTATCCAACTTATATTCATAAGATTTTTTTGACTTTCTAAAAATAATGTCTTATAACATGGTCAATAATAAAATATTTAAATAATATAGTTTTGAGTGAATATTTTTTAGCTATATTTTAATATAGATTTAAGTTAATTTTATTCTTAGCCCAGAAATATAATATTAAAATTAATTAATATTTTATAATATTAAAAATTATTAATTAAAAAAAATGTAAAAAATATTATTAACATTTTTTAGTAGTATATTTTTTAATTGATTATGAGCTAGAAAAAGAAGTATGTATTTTATATTGAGAATATTTGATTACAGTCAAGTTTATGTCATCCTCCTAAAATGTTTTAATTTAAATTTATTATTTTTGGTTTATTTATAAAATTGAGAGTGTTTTAATTAATTTTTATTACTTTGGTTTATTTGTAAAATTGAGGATGTTTTAATTAATTTAATTAATTTTATTTTTGGTTTATTTATAAAATCTAGAGAAGTTTGTAGTATGTTTTATAATTGTTTTTATTTTTAAAAATTCAAGATTAAAAGAAATTTGACAAAAATATTCTCCTTACCAAATATCAATAAGTAATTCCTTCCCTGTACCATAATTTTCCTAAAATCTTCCTCAAATAAATTTTCCTAAAATTTTGTTTAAAATAACAATGATGAATAAACAGAGAATAGCAACCAAACTTTTCCAACTGCCTAAAAAGCCTAGCGAAGCACCTTATCAATTCGGGAATTATTACTGAAATGATCGCTGAGTTGCCTGTCCACCGAGGTCAAACTGCGGTTTGTGATTCCTTCGCAAATTGTAGACACGGCGCATGTCAGGGCACTGCGCGTCTTTTGTGACTGGTGTGTCTTTCAAACAATGCCAAACAACAACGCCGACGTTCTCATCTCGTGCATATTTTGGTCTTTACTCCACACAAGTCATGATGATTGTCACCGAATGGGACCAAAGTTAGAAGTGTGAAGTCTTGAGGACTATCCCAGATAATCAAGACTGGGATACATACAAAAACAACTGGAAGCCTACATGGCAATTACGGAATACAAAAGTTCTGGATGCAGACCTCCAGCCTCATATAGACCTTCAACACTATGTGCCAAAAAAAAGAGTATATCCAAAAGGCAGAAAATGGATTCATGACATGATATATACTAAAGCCAAAGTTGATGCAAGGACAGCAAGAGAAGCCTTAGAATCAAATTTCCATGATGTTGGAAGGATTGGACACCAGGGAGATAGTAATACCAGGACCTATGGAGCATACTTCTGCATTCATCGTACCAGAGATTTATGGGTTAATCATCCACAAGTCCAACCAGGTGAAAGATGGCCAAGAAATGATCCTAAGGTTATATTCCCGGATACAGTTTACAACTTTCCTGATTATAAAAAGTTATGGTGGGACTTCATGAATGTCGATGATAAAACAGATACACATTATACAAAATTGAAGTTTAGCACAATGGCAGCCTCTCAGAATAATCTGCAGTGCGAATGGTTCCAAAACTGGTGGATAGACTATGGTGTCAACAGGACAGCCATGGATCCTGTGTACCATGAAGGATATCAAAGAAGACACTGCCAAAGATGCTTTGATTATAACATTGGAGACTGCTACCATCGCATCTACAACACAGTCAGAGAAATGACAACTAAAGAATGGGACCCTTTCCACATGACCAATTATTCTCTCCAAGAATATATGGTAGATCACTTGGAATGGTGCGTGCTAACCAAAGTTCCACATCAGATCATACTGGGAAAGCCGATGATAGTCCGGAGAATATACACCAAGGCATGTGATGACTTGCTTTACAAAAGGGAAAGATTCCCTGACTTTACTT
>APFE030015126.1:0-11028 GCA_000404065.3 Pinus taeda | reverse complement strand
GAATAATTAATTTTCTAGCATTCTCTTCAATGGTGATAATCGTTTAATTTTTAAAATTTAAATCAAATAACCATTTTTTAGATATCAAAATTCCTTTCCTATTTATTTATTGAGTTTGATTAGAGTTTATTTCATTTCATCCTAAAAAAATTATAATAACTTAAGAAATTAAATTTCAAAATAATTCTAGTTACAAAAGGCTCATTTCAAAAATAATAATTAATTGTTAAAATGTTAATTTAAAAAACATGAAAATACAATTAAAGAAAGTAATGAAATTTCAGTTATAATTCAGTATACAATATATACTGTATTTAAATAATGTATTAAAAAAAAAAATTATGAATAGCTAAAATCAAGGGTCACTATTATATTTTTATGAGGAGAATGAGAAATTTTTATGATTTGAGCGAGATCAATAATATTATATAATATTAAGTCAATTAAAAAAAATAAGAGAGAAAAATTATGATATTTTATGGTGTTGTCTATAATGCGATTTTTTGGAGATTTCGGTGACGGAATCCAACGGAAGAAATTGAGGTTAAATCTTGATTTCTTGCAGTTAAAATGGTTTTTTAACTGCATATTTGGATTCAGCACCCTGAAAAACCCCTGGGAAGCTTTGATTGTGCAGAAACTAGCTATCAAACTTGCGATTCCAATAAATTGCTGCCGGATTTTCACTGGAAATACCTACCGGAAATGCATTCAAAAAGTCGCATTATAGACAACTGCATATTTTATGTTTTTTATTAATTTATTTATTTTAATGAAAATATGACACAAATTAAAATAAAATGGCAATTTGTTTTCACTAATACGTTTCGTAAAGCCTAACACATTCTCCATGAACACAATGATCCTCGACTAAGCAAAGACGACAATAGGCATGGAACAATTCGAGAAACAATATTTCTATCTATATAACTGGTAAAAGGAAATAGGCACAAAGGAGGGTCTAGCTAATCAGCATGAATGGTATTGGCAAAGTATAATTTGCAAGTTTATATATTTTGCATCATTTCATTTTTTTTTTCTCCCGAGTTTAATATTGGTAAAGTTTAAGTTAATGAGAATTGCACACACAAAAAATAATATATTACTAGCTTAGATTTATATAATATGGATCTCTCATACGCTAAGAGGGATTAAATCTCTCGAGGTGCAAATTTTTTCCTGGAGTGTAGAACTTGAGAAAAGGTTTGCATCTCGAGGGATTTGATCCCGGTGTTAGATGGATCTAAGTTGATTCGAGTTGAGGGCAATAATGTCACATTTTTAGATTATCATTATTAGGTATATGTTTGAGATTAGCTTCAAAATTCACATTATGTTTTCTTTGCTTGGCATAATCATATCATTCTCTTATTTAATTTATTCTATGTTACTTGCCTTAAATGGTTTGTACATCTTTGTTTCGATGCTTTGAGTGGTTTGTGTGTTTATGTGTTTGGATTTGCATGACAATGATTTTGAATGTTACAGTTGTTGCGTTATCTTTTTATATGTGTATGTAATTGTCTATTAATTAGTTGGTGATGAAGAAGGGAGACAATCTTGTCAATAGTTCGTAGAGGATTGATATTGCACATATATTTCATTTAATTTTAGGTATCACAACTTCTGTAACTAAGTAATCCTCAATATTATCACTCCACGTATTACTAAATATATCTTGAAGAGTAGTTTTAATCATTTATTGGGTCAATATTACTCTTGAAATGAATTTATTCTTGCTAATGTTTGAAATAAATTATTTCCTTCAAGAATATTTTGATGATTTTTTATCTATAGTCTATCCAACAAAGCTAAGAAATAATGTATTTTGAATTTGTTTTTTAATGAGTGGCTAAAATTATAAAATCTTTACATTATTTGTTTCTCCAAACAATTATCACATGACTATCTTGTTTTGTTTTGAATGTTTATAAATATATCTTTTCCTCTTATAAAAGTTATGAATACATTATGATATGCAATTATCTATTAGTAACTTTAAATATATGTAATTTTGAATATATGTAATTGTCTATAAGTAATTAGTTGGTGGTGTAGGGGGGAGACAATCTTATCAATAATTAATTTGCACTTTGTAGGAGGATTGATTTTGCACATCTATTTCATTTTAATTCTAGGTATCACAAATTTTGAGAGGTAATTAATTCTTAATAGTGTCCTTTTAAGTATCACTATATATCTTGAAAATATTTTTTCTTAATAATCTACAACTTCAAGATTATCAACATCTAATGCATCTAACACAAGTAATCGAATAAGATTACAAAATAACATCTACACTGAAATAAATGCATCTAATGAAAGCAATCAAATGAGATTAGAAATTAATAACTACACTAAAATCAATGCATCCAATGAAAGTAATCAAATACGACTAGAAATCCAAATCTACACTGAAATAATTGCATCTAGTGCAAAAAATAAAAATGGAGTAGAAATCAACATCTACACTGAAATCAATGCATCTAAAGCAAGCAATCAAATAGGATTAGAAATCAACATCTACACTGAAATCAATGCATCTAGTGCAAGAAATATTCTTCCCTCTCTCTTCCCTCCATCTAATATTGAAAAATAGTTTTAATAATTTACAGTCTCAAGATTAAAACCATCCAATCCATCTAATGCGGGCAATCAAATAGGGTTCAAAAACATGTAAACTGAAATTAATGCATCTAATGCAAGCTATCAAATAAGATTAGAAAACAACATCTACACTGAATCAATGCATCTAGTGAAAGAAATCAAATATAATTAGAAATCAACATCTACACTAAAATCAATGCATCTAATGCAAGCAATCAAATAGGATTAGAGATCATCATCTACACTAAAATCAATGTATCTAGAGAAAACAATCAAATAGGACTAGAAATAAATATCTACACTGAAATCAATGCATCTAGTGCAAAAAATCAAATATAATTAGAAATCAACACCTACACTAAAATGAATGCATCCAATGAAAACAATGAAATAGGATTATAAGTCACCATCTATACTGAAATCAATGCATCTTGTGGAAGAAATATTGATGCAGGAGCATCCGGACTTAGCCAACAATGTGATTGTTGTTCACATGTGGCTAAATGAGTTGAATTTCACCGACTTGAGTGGTCAAAAGTCAGTTTTAGTAGAGGGTTGGATCTCTCAAAAAAATGATCTTTACTTCATTATTGTAATAATTAGAAAATTGTATTATTTTTAGACTAAGGGATGAGTTGTGTGTAACAGAGCTTAAGAATAGAGATTTAATTGTTAGATTGATTAAAATAGAGATCGAGTTGTTAATGCAATTAGAATAGGATTTGACTCATAAAAGAGAAAAGAATGTAATGGAGAATGATTAGTTGAGATGATAGGGATTTGAGTGAGTAAGTGAGAATTTGAGTGGTAGATAGGGTTGAATCTCGTGAGAGAGGTCAAATAAAATTGCTGCAATTGAGCCGAGAGGGCCAAGACCCTGTAATTCCTATTTTATTGAATAAATTGATTAAGTGTGCAGTTGTGTGTTAATTCTGGTGCAGAATTTCATTTGTGTCTACATATCGGTGTTATGTACCCTAAACGTGTATTTCCTATGTTTTAACATTTTAATTATAAATATCGACGTTTATGTGTTTTATCGTTAATCGCGGTCATTTAGCGTTAAAGGTTAAATTTGGAATTAAGTGTTAATCCTTCCTTAAGCGCTTTATTAAGGTTTTCATTTAAAGCACGTGGGTTGTATTTGATAAGCGGGAAGCGATATATCGCGTGCTCAAAAGGTGGTAAGTGGTAATATTCCAAGTCCGCATGATTAGCCTCGGCGCTCAACACGTAACAGATAGAGGAGAGAGAAAACAACTTTTCTCGCGTGCCTCCAAAGTGATAAAAACTGTGCTAGAGTCTGCGCGAGATTGGACAACAACCGTCGGATGAGACGAAGTAGATCAATGGTGGAAAATTGATGGGCTAGTTGGCGATTGGGGAAAATGATAGCCGTTAGATCTAGAGAGAGAAGATCAATGGTACAGAGTGAAGCACTTGTTAAAAGGTAAAGCTAAAGTGGGTCCGACGGTGTTTAGTGAGAAAAGCGGGATCCTCAACGGAAAAAGGTCACATACAGTTGCCAATTAAACGTATACGATTGGTTATAAACTTAATCATTAGTCTATTTTTAGAATACCATCTTATTTCGTCAACCTCCTGCATCATTTTGGTATCAGAGCACAAAGATTGAGTTTGGCTGCAGTAAACATGCCACCGAGGAGAGGAGCTGGCATAGGTCGAGGAAGACCTGAAGCAAATGCAGTTCTGCTGGCGGAGATCTAGAATATGGATACAAGGATGGACAGAATGGAGACTACTGAGAGGAGAGCACCTAATGAAGGAGTTGCCAGTGCTGTAGAAGAATCTTCTGAGGAAGAAGAAGAGGAGGAAAACGAAACTACCAAAGTTATCAAGATGTTAGCTAAAGTAGGTGGAAAACGAAAGGTGAAAATTCCTATGTATGAAGGGAGTCTCAATGCAGAAAAGTTGATGGATTGGATCAGTTCATTGGACAAATATTTTGACTATGAGGAGGTTGATGATAAAAAGAAGGTGAAATTTGTAGTTACCAGATTGAAGGGTCATGCAACTATTTGGTGGGATGGACTACAAACATCCAGAACAAGAAAAAGAAAATCCAAGATCAAGCAATGGGATAAAATGGTGAGTAAAATGAAAGCTAAATTTATGCCAAAATATTATCAGTTAAATCTTTTCAAACAGTTACAAAATTTAAGGTAGAAATGAATGTCTGTTAAAGAATATACAGAATAGTTTTATAGGCTGAGTATTAGAGAAAGGCATGCAGAGGATCACATGGAGAAGGCAGTCAAATACATCAATAGGTTGAGATATGACATATAGGATGAGATCAACTTGCAAAGTCTGAAGACAATTGCAGATGCCTATCAAGCAGGTTTGAAGGCAAAAGAGAAGATGTTGAGGAAACAAAATTAGAGGAATAGAGGGAAAAGTTCAGTAAGAGGTAGAGGAACTACTAGACCAAGGTTTTAACAACATCAGAGTGAAGAAAAAAGTTCAAATAGTAGACCACCACATAGAGGAGACTTTAATAGAGGGAGATTTGCATCCAGAGGAAGAGACCGAGGAAAAGATATTCGATTTTATACATGTGGAGAATGGGGACATGGATCATGGGACTGTCCACACAATAAAGCAGCAAGTTAGAGGAATGTGAATGTGGTTGAGGGAAAGGAAGAAAAATCTTAACTTGAAGACAAGGAAGAATTCCCTGAAGTAGGAGAATCCATATTGTTGAAAAGGGCATTGCTTAAGGCAGAGAAAGAGACTGGAGAACCAACTCAGAGAAAGAGTTTATTCAGAACTACATGAAAATCCAAAGGCAAATGTTGTAAATTGATAATTGACAGTGGAAGCACTGATAACCTTGTTTCTACAAAAATGGTGGACAAGCTAGGATTAGTGAAGACAGTACAACCTACTCCTTACAAAGTGTCATGGTTGCAAAAAGGACACCAGATTATTGTGACAGAACAATGAAAGGTAGAGATACAGATCGGTACTTATAAATATATGATATTGTGTGATGTAATGTCAATGGATGTATGCCATGTATTGCTGGTAAGACCTTGGCAGTTTGATAAGAAATCTATTCATGATGGGAGGAGAAATACTTATACTCTGGAGAAGGATGGAAATAAACATACACTGCTGCCATTGAAGGATGAAGCTGACAAAGGAACAATTGGAAACAATTTTATGCTGATGAGTGGAAAGGAGTTGTTGCAAGAGGTTGGAAAAGGTGAAGAAATGCATTTTACTGTCATAGGGAGACCTAAGGTAATTTTGATTTCCACAAACTTAAACGATTTAACTGAAGAATTCAAAATTTTGTTGAATGATTTTTCTGATATTATTGTGGATGAGTTGCCAAATGCATTGCCACCAATCAAGAGTATTAGTCATTATATTGACCTAATACCAGGAGAAAATTTGCCAAACAATGCAGTATACAGATTAACTCCTCAAGGGAATGCAGAAGTTGGAAGACAAGTGCAAGAACTAATGGATAAGGGACTAATAAGAGAAAGTCTTATTCCATGTGCAGTATCAACAGTACTTAGTCCAAAGAAAGGAGGTGAATGGCATATGTGTACTGATTCTAGATCCGTAAACAAGATCAATATTAGGTATAGATTTCCTTTACCATGCATGGATGATTTGATGGATTGTTTGAGTGGGTCAAAGTATTTTACTAAAATAGATATGAAGAGTGGATATGATCAAATAAGAATTAGAGAAGGAGATGAATGGAAGAATGCATTTAAAACAAACCGTGGTTTGTATGAGTGGTTAGAGATTCCTTTTGGACTCACTAATGCACATAGCACATTCATGAAATTTATGAATGAAGTCTTGAAGGAATCTGCACGCAAGTTTGTTATTATTTATCTTGATGATATTCTAGTTTTTAGTAGAAGAAAAGAAGAACATCTAGAGCATCTTAAGTTGGTTTTAAGAACTCTGCAAAAAGAGAAAATACTGATAAATTTGAAGAACTGTAGTTTCATGAAAGAAGAATTAATTTGAGAACTGACCTATTCCAGAGAAAGTCCAAGACACATTTGGAACTTGCCTATTCCAAGGAACATATTTGAGGTAAGAAGCTTTCATGGTCTTGTAAGTTTTTATAGGAAATTTATTAGAGGTTTTAGTCTGATTTGTGCTCCAATTCTTAAAACAATCAAAGAGACTAATCAACCATTCAAGTGGGTTGAAGAAGCAGACAGAAAATTTAAGTTTCTGAAGAAGAAAATCATAGATAAACTAGTTTTAGCTTTACCTCATTTTGGAAAAGTATTTCAAGTTGAAACAGATGCTAGTGGAGTTGCAATTGGAGCAGTTTTGAGTCACAAATAGAGACCAATAGCAAACTTTAGTGAGAAACTAAATGAAGCTAAGAGGAAGTATTTTTCTTATGATAAAGAATATTATGCTATTGTGCAAGCTTTAAAAAAAATGGAGACATTATTTGCTACCAAAGGAGTTTATATTATATTCTGACAATCATGCATTATAGTTCATAAACAACCAGCGAAAATTTAACCAGAAACATGCCAAGTGGGTAGATTTTATATAGAGCTTTACTTTTGTGATCAAATATACCAGTGGTAAGTTGAATAAGGTTGTTGATGCTTTGAGCATGGGTAAATTTCATTGTGCAAGAATTAAGAGTTAGTATTGTAGGATTTGAAGAAATGGTTGATATGTATAAAGATGATGCAAATTTCAAAGATAAGTATGCAGCTGTACAAAATCCAATAGTTCATAACATGATTCAATGGTTAGATTATCTTATCCAAGGAGGTTTACTATTTAAAGGTAAGAAATTGCATATTCCCAAATGTTCTATGAGGGGAAACATAATAAAGGAGAAATGCAGTGGAGGACTATCTGGTCACTTTGGACAAGACAAAACCTTTGCTCAAGTAAATGCTTTTTACTATTGGCTAAAGATGTAAACTGATGTTAAGAGATTTGTTGAGAGTTGCAGGATATGTCAGCATGCTAAAGGGAGAAGCCAAAATATAGGATTGTACCAGCCATTTCCAATACCAGACTGACCATGGGATGTAGTTAGTATGGATTTTGTTTTGGGGTTACCTAGAACTCAAAGGGGAATGATTCCATTTATGTTGTGGTAGATAGATTTTCCAAGATGACACATTTCATTGCATGTAAGAAGACTAGTGATGCAAAACATATTGCTCATCTGTTTTTTTTTTAGAAGTTGTAAGGTTACATGGATTGCCTGTAAGTATTGTGTCTGATAGGGATACAAAGTTTGTTGGGCACTTTTGGAGAACTCTTTGGAAGAAACTAAGTGCTAACCTTAGTATCAGTTCAACATACCATCCTCAAACAGATGGATAGAACGAAGTGGTAAACAGAAGCTTGGGGAACATATTGAGAATTTTATTGTATAAAAATCCTAAGCAGTGGGATATAGCACTTGCTTAGGCAGAGTTTGCTTATAATGACACTCCAAACCGAAGTACTGGAATGAGTCCATTTTAGATTGTTTCAGGAATGAATCCAAGAGATTTGTATGAGCTCAGAAATTTGGGTAAATAGGAGACAAGAAGTGCAAAAGTTGAAGAGTTTGCAGAGCAGATGCAGATACCACAAGAAGATGTCAAAGGCAGATTGCAGGAGAATAGTGGCAAATACAAATAGAGAGCTGATATGAACCAAAGAGAAAAATAATTCCAAGTGGGGTATTTAGTAATGGTATACTTGAGAAAAGAAAGATTTCTTGCTAAGACTTATAATAAACTAAAGATGAAAGAGATAGGGCCATGTAGAATTGTAAGAAAGTTTTCACTAATGCTTATGAAATTGAATTTCCAAAAGGAATTGGAGTATCACCTATCTTCAATGTTGCAGATTTGTATCCATACAAAGAGACAGAGGCAGAGCTACAGAATGAAGCTATAGAAGATGAAGTTCAAACTTTGAGCTGGGAAGAATAAATGCCAAAGATAGTCAAGAAAGAGTTGGAAGCTATTTTAGAGAAAAGAGTATCCAAAAGAACCAGAGGACAAGTTTATTTTCAGTATCTAGTCAAATGGAAAAGATAGTCGGTGGAGGATGCTAGTTGGTTGACAACAGCAGAGTTGCAGAAGTATGGAGTAAACCCTAAAATTATGAGGGATGATTCTTTTATTCCCCAGGAGTCTGATGCAGGAGCATCTAGACGTAGCCAACAATGTGATTCTTTTTTCACATGCTGTGGCTAAATGAGTTGAATTTCATTGACTTGAGTGGTCGAAAGTCAGTTTTAGTAGAGAGGGTTGGATCTCTCAAAAAAATGATCTTTACTTCATTATTGTAACAATTAGAAAATTGTATTATTTTTAGGCTAAGGGATACGTTGTTAGCATATGTGTGTACCAGAGCTTAAGGATAGAGATTTAATTGTTAGATTGATTAAAATAGAGATCGAGTTGTTAATGGAGTTATAATAGGATTTGACTCATAAAAGAGAAAATAATGTAATGGAGAAGGATTAGCTGAGATGACAGGGATTTGAGTGAGTAAGAGAGAGTTTGAGTGGTAGATAGGGTTGGAGCTTGTGATAAAGGTCAAATAAAACTGTTGTAATTGAGCCGAGAGGGCTAAGACCTTGTAATTCCTATTTTATTGAATAAAATGATTAAGTGTGCAATTGTTTGTTAATTCTGGTGCAGAAGTTCATTTGTGTCTGCATATTGGTGTTTTAGACCCTAAACGGGTATTTCCATTTAACGTTTTAATTATAAATCTCGATGTTGGTGTGTTTTATCGTTAATCACGGTCATTTAGCGTTAAAGGTTAAATTTGGAATTAAGTGTTAAACCTTCCTTAAGCGCTCTATTAAAGTTTTTATTTAAAGCACATGGGTTGTATTTGATGAGCGAGAAGCAGTATATCACATACTCAAAAGGTGGTAAGTGGTAATATTCCAAGTCCATGAGATTAACCTCGGCACTTGACATGTACCAGATAGAGGAGAGAGAAAACATATTTTCTCGTGTGGCTCCGAAGTGATAACGGCTGTGCTAGATTCCGCGGGAGATCCCGTGACGACTATTGGATCGGATGAAGTAGATCGACGGTGGAAAATCGACGGGCCTGTTGGCGATCAGGGAAAGTGATAACTGTTAGATCTGGAGAGAGAAGATCAATGGTGCAGAGTGAAGCACTTGTTAAAAGGTAAGTTAAAGTGGGTCGGACGGTGTTTAGTGAGAAAAGCGGGATCCTCGAGGGAAAAAGGTCATGTATAGAATTCGATTAAATGTAGTTGATTGGTTATAAACTTAACCGTTAGTCTATTTTAGACTACCACCTTATTTCGTCAACCTCCTGCGCCAAATCTTCTTCCCTCTCTCCCCCCTCCATCTATATCTATATCTCCCTTCATCTATCCTTCTTTCTCTTTCTATCTCACCCCACCAAACACACACACTCTCTCTCCATATATATATATATATATATATCCATCCCACTATTCCTCCCTCTCTCTATCTCTCTCTTCTTCCCTATCTTCACCTCCCATCTATATCTCTATCTCCTTCTGCCTCTCATTTATCTCTATATATCACCCCCAAAGCATATACACTCTTTCTCCATATCTATCTATCTCTCCCCCCCCCTCTTACTCTCCCTCTCTCTTGCTCCCCCTTTTATTTCTCTCCCCTCCTACTCTCCTCTCTCCCTCTCTCTCTCTCTCTCCCCCCACGTTTCTCTCTTTATGTATTTATTCTTACCTACCTCTCTCTCCCCCTCCAACTCCCTCTCTCTCCCTCCCTCTCTACTCTCTATCATGTTCTCTCTTTCTTCCTTCCTCTTTGTCTCTTTCTCTTCCATCTCAGACTATCTCCCACCCTCTCTCTTTGCTCTCTAACTCTTTCACTATCTACCTCCTTCTCTCCTCTCTCCGTCTATCTCCCCCCTTCCTTCTATATCTCCTTATTTGTCTCCCTATCTCACCCCAAAACATACACACTCTCTCTTCATCTCTCCCTTATCACTCCCTCTCCCCCCCTCCAACTTCATCTCTCTGTCCCTCCCTCTCTCATCCTCTCTCTCAAGTCTTCTCTCTAGTCCTTTCCCTCTCTCCATTTCTCTCCTACCTCCCTCTCTCTCCCCCCATCTCTCTCTCTCCACTGCCCTCTAACATTTTCACTATGTCTATTCTCTCTCTCTCTCTCTCTCTGCCCTCTAACCTGATCACCATATCTCTCCCCCCTCTCTCCCTCCCATAGAAAATTTTAGGGGCGAATGTTCGCCCTTTGGCGAAATTAAGGGGTTTTAAATTTTTAGTGGGCGAATATTTTGTATCAGTACATTTTTACAAATCACCTCAAATAGCCCACCTTATTTTAAGGGAGAGGGTAAAAAAGGTAAATTTAGCCCTTGAAATGAGGAGTTACAACCTTCCATTCGCCCATT
>APFE030015122.1:20003-36385 GCA_000404065.3 Pinus taeda | reverse complement strand
CTGCTGCGTGACAGCAAGGTAGTCAAAGGACTACAAGAACTTATCACTAGATATGCGGGGTCAGGAGAACCACGTGGTTCGGAAACTAGGGAAGCATGCATTGCGCATCGGAAGAGAAATGAGGTTGGATAGACAGATTGGTGAGTATGAAATGGATCAGGTAATCCTAGATCTAGGTTCGAACACGAATGTACTACCAAAGGAAACATGGGAACTCATGGGTAGACCCACATTACAATGGTCCCCTATTCAGTTACGAATGGCAAACCAACAAAAGATTTTGCCCATGGGGAGATTGCAAGGGGTAACCGTAGATATTGAAGGGGCGAGCACGCAGGCATATTTTGAAGTGAAAGAGATTGTCGATTACAATAATCCCTATCTTGCGCTACTAGGAATAGACTAGGCCACTGACATGAACGGAGTCAGAAATTTTAAGAAGTGCAAAATGATATTTGAGAAAAAGTCACTATGCGCAGTAATACCGCTGGATCCAGCCGAAGGAGCGTGATACACTGAACTGGTGTGTGATGATGATAGTGATGATGATATCAATAGCATTTACAAGATAACTACACAAGAATAGGACATAATGCAAAAATTGGATTATGCATGATACGCTTAGGAAATGCAATGAAAAGCTCAAAAAAAATCTTCTACAAGCTAAAACAAATAAAAATGCCAACAGTCATTCAAAAAAATAGGTAAAACAACACTCTCACAAGAAAAGGAAACAAAAACAACAAAAAACCAGAAAAATACAAGAAAAGCAAGACTTACTTGGAAAAGTTGTGTCAATTGTGTGGAAGGTTCCTAGATGCGTCGGGAATGCTAGAGCTACAAGATCGAGTGTACAAATGAGCTCTTGTAGCATCCATTAAATAGATTGGATAGATTTTGATTTTATGACACAAAGGCCAAAAATCTAGGAAAAAGTGGTTGTAGTTTCTAAAATTAAATCAAGTGTAACTCCCACTGCTAAAAATAGCTCCCTATTTTTTAGGGATTCTTTTTGCTCTTTTTGATTTTTTTCTTTTTCGGGAAAAGGCTGCCATGCATGCATGGAGAAATTGCGTAGTTCTAGGGAGAACTAGGCAACTTACTAGCACATGCATCAGACAACCGCTGATGGAATGATTCTACACAATTCCTAGGTTGAGTGGCTCTGACTGCCTCTCATGCTCTGTGCAGTTTCCCAGCTGAGGACAAGCTTCCAGCTGGGTTTGCACAATTTCAGAGCCAAAGCTCACTTCTGAGTTGAACTACACATTTCCTAAGAGAAATGATGGTTTGCCTCTAGGATTGCAAATATTTCCAAGGTAGTGCTAGAATGAGTTTGCAACCAAGTCACGTGGGTCAGTTTATGGTTAGACAACAAAGAAAGTAAGCAAACACAAGCTGTAAAGTGAAAGATAAAACTCAAAGGAAAGCACAAGTACCTAGGTAGTGTAAGATAAGCTACCAAGATTTTAGTAGGGAGGCTTCAAAACGAAGCGAAGGAAAAATTTTGGAGGGTGGTTATAGCTGCTACAATAACTCCCCGGGACCTAAAAATTAGCATTCCAAAATGAACTGAAATATCTACAACGACAACATGAATTACAATGCTTCTAGCTAAAATCTGAGCTAATGATACTACCAAATCTTTAATAAGCCCCACACATTTAACCTTTTTTCAATCAAAAGAATAAAAGTCTTTGTAAGGTTTTGTAAGTTGTAGATTAAGCTGCTTCATAACTTAGAGAGGCATTAAATTATGAGAAGCCCCTGAATCTAACATACAATTTTGAAGAATAAAATTATGCATCGAAAGAGAAATGTAAGGAGGAGTGGAAGAATCTTGTTCTTCCACATGAAGGCCAAACATAACCATTGGATTTTCTTCTTGTAAATTAACTGCATCAGCTACATAATTATTCTAAGATAAATTCATGAAATCATAAACATGTTTTTTGTAATTAGGTTTCTTCACTAATTCAGTTAATGGAATAGGAATTTTAATTTTCTCCAATTCTTTCTGCAAATTGAAAGAATGAACCTCCTTCACAACTTTTGATTACTCCTCATTAGCTGGATTTTCTTTTGGCAAATTCTGTGGGCTGATAACAGACTGTTGGGACTATTTCTGTAGCATCCTTGTTTCCTGTTGGCTTCTTGAACCCTCCTCTTAATGAATTAGGACTATTGAGACTGTATTAAATGACTTCTTCCCTATGTCATCTTGTTTTGGTGATTGCTGGTAAGTTGCTTGGTTGGATTGATCTTCCACATGGTCTTGAGTTCTTGATCTTTTCCTCGACCTTAGATCATATTCTTTGTGTAAATCGTCCTGCATAAAATATGTGAACCTTTTACAATATTCTCAAATATCTTCATCATATAGAGAAATTTGAGCTTCCTAGTGTTATCACTCTATGATTTTGAAGATTGGAAAGACAAAATCATAAAGGATACATCAAACCACTTAGGAGTCTAGGATCTAGCCCTCCTAGACTCAAAGAGGGCTCCCTCTGTATATTTAAGATTTTAACTTTAGTTCTAGTGCTTCAAAGTGTTAGGCTAGATATAACATGAAAGAGGTTTATTACTTGATTGCTTGGTTGTTTGTTTGGTTGGGGTAGGTAACATTTAAATCCTTTCCATCGGGCTATGGAGTCAAGACTGGGTGGTAATATCAATTTTTTCAAAGAATTTGCCAGGCAGGCTAACTATCTTTATTGGATCTTAAAGAAGAATGAAAAATGAGATGACAGAATAGTGAAATCAGTAATGATTAAAAAATAAATTAAGTATTTATTCACCATACATCAAAGGAAAACAATTAGATTGTAAACATAGATAGAAGTAAGGTTCTCCAACAACATGTCTTAATCTAGAATTTCTATTTTACAATAAGATTTAATGATGCATAATGAATAAAACATAAATATATTTGACACAGAAAGAAGACATCACCAAGTTAAAAATAGCACAAATATCTTGCAAACGGTATTTTATTATTGATGCTCCAGCTCAAAAATTACAGTGCTTCAAAAGAAAGATTATTCAAATAACTTGGGTCCAACCTCTAATACATCTAATGCATGAAGTGTTTCACAAAAACCTACAATGATTTCCTTGTACATGTGGCAATTTGTTTTTAATTACAATGAAATAAAATTTGACTAGTGTAACCACGAATAGATAACTTGCACATCTAGTCCCCTTTGTTCGGGATGTTGTTGCTGAGTAATTAATTTTGTTGTACTGGCTCTGCTGACCTGGTAGGGTGCTAACTCAGCTCTGCGCTATTCCTTCAATCTTCTTTGTCCTGCTCCTCTTGGTAATCGCATAAGCCACTCCATGCTTCTTCATCTAGAATCTTGACCTTGATTAACCTACGGTATATTTCATCAGCTTCAATGTAATGTGCAAAACTGGGTTTGACCGTAAAAATCTACTTTAGTTCATGCTCGATATAGATTGGATTGCTGATATCTTCCAGCAATTCTTTCCCTGTAATGCTTCCTTTAATGTTGGAGAGATTCACAGCATCCTGGGCTATGCCTTGGAGCCTCTTGACACAATATTCTCTAGCCATGAGTTTGTCATTAGTGACAAACAGAGAAGGGAGACCTTTCTGTGTTAAAGGCTCAATTCTATTGAAAAACCCATTGACTCTAAGCTCCAAATTTTGGCATTTTTCCTCAAGCTATACATTCAGGTTCTTCTTAGTCAATCCCTTTTTCACCTGTAGAATAGTTTTTGTCCTATCTGCTACTCTAGCTCTTCTAGCTCATACCTATTCCTTGAGTTGAGAAATTGAATAATTATGTTGGTTGTTGCTAGCATGCCTCCCAGCTCTAGATTAGTAGTTGAAATAGCTTCTTTAGCTTTTTGCACTAACTCCTTATGTTCAAATATAATTTGGATGTTGGTCCAGATTTCATTCATGCCATTGATGATGTTGTGCCAGATGATATCTTTCACCCTTCCTAGAGTGTTACCAACAGATGATTCCTTTTTAGATTTCTGCAACTTTTCGATTAAGGTTTGTGCCCTCTGAATCTCCACTCAGTGTGTATTTTCAACTCTTTTGATTTGGTCCTACAAAACATTGACTTGGATTTCTAGTCTCTTGATCTCCTCAGTCTAGAGATTCATGCTTTCCATGGACCTGGCTAGTTGTTCTATACTCCCTTCTATCCTTGTAGCAGTTTTTGCTAGAGTGACTATAGGAATAGTTGTAAGAGGAAGAGCCTCCATAGTGGTGCTGGCCAAATTCGCTGCCTTTTCCTTCTCTTGTACCATCTTCTCCATCTTTGCTTCCATTTGTTTTATTTAGAGTGACTGCTCCATTATTAATTTCATCATTTGGGCCTTCTGACTTTCTGTTTCCTCTATCTCTTTGGTCAAGGGATAATGTGTTGCAGGTATTTGAGTTGATTCTTCAAAGCTGCTATATCCATCTTTTTTTTCTTAATTATTTCTTCTGCTACTTTTACATTTGAGGGATCATATCCAATTCTAAATACTAAGTCTTCTAGAGACTTAATTATGTTGTCCTTTGATTTGGATGAAATCTCTTCAATCTTTAGCTAAGATTGGGCATTTGACAAGGCCACCTGCATTTTAAACAAATTCATGGAGGTACTGGTTAGAGTAGAGGAGATCATTTCACCTGTTTTCTTATGAATTTCCAGCTGATCAATAGGATGAATGTTCTTGGCATCAAACTCAAAAGAGGTTTGTCTGTATTCAGTTGGAGTTTTAGGCTCTATATCTATGCTTCCAAGGATGCCATATGCATTTTTCCTTTTTCTGAATCAAAGCTAAGAGGAGTCTGCCTTGAGAAGCTGCACTTTGCTTCCAAAATTGAGCATAGGTACTCATTTTCAGCATCTCATTTCTGAACTTAATTTCCCTGAAAGTGTCTAAGATGGTCTCCTCATTTTCTCCAGTTACATTGGTAGAAGTGGATACTTGAAGAAACTATTGCCTTTCTGAGGTTGGAGTGGCAGGAAGAGATTGACTTCTAGTTAGTGGTCAATCAGGAATATCACTGAGATTAATGATTGTTTGTTGTGGTGATTCCTTGCCTATGTCCATGTGCATCCTTGCTCTTTTTCTAAATTTTAATTTGAATTCTTTCATAGAAGTATCAGTCCTTGGTGACTGATCTTCTCTTGGCCTTTTCCTAGTTGCTCCCTTTTCTTGTTCCTTGCGCTTGTTTTTATAGACATATTTGGGCACTTCAACCCCAATCTTATATGTCAATAAAATAGGTCTTTTCAAACCCCAAAAGTGTTGTTTCATACCCTAAACGATCATGGTCATCTGATTACATCATTCCCCAAAATTTCCACCTGAAAAGCGATCCAGAATTGGCTTAAACTAGACCATACTGACTGCTCCACTGTCAGGGTGTGATGCATACTGACTTCTACACTAGCCAGGTGCGATGCATACTGATAAGGCCTTTTGTAGGGTGCGATGAGAGAGGATGGACAAATGTCCGAGATAGTTTGCTAAGGGGATGCTCAGGGAATCTTCTAGGCTCTTCTGCTATGACACTTGCCTCTCTGAATTCACCCAGGGATGAGTAAGAGATCCAAGAAATCTCCAAGTGGAACCAAATGCAACAAGTGGAATGACACTGATCAAAACCCCAGAGATGACTCACACCCTTGCAAAAATCTATAAATGGATCCCTCATCTAAGAGATCCAGAGGCTAGAATATTGTAAATTGCAAGGAAGTGCTAATAGTTTGTGTTTGAGATAAGAGCATTGTATTATTGATGTGATTTTCTATTTCATGAGGTGAAAAGGGTTTCATGCTGGGAGGATGATGCTGGATCAGACAACTGGGTTGTAATTATCCCTTCTACTTGATAAAGTTCTTCAAGTTTTATTCCATATAATTTTTCACTTGTGAATGTTGTTATTTGTGAATGCCAATGTATGTGCATTATATATCTGATTCTGTAGTGTTTGTGTTACAATAGTTCAAGATGCTTTGATAGTTCTTTGCTACTGTGTTTCTATAGGTACTCTTCAAGCGGGATAAGTACAGAGAGGAGTTGTGAGCTCTGTCAAGGGGGAGAAATATCAAGCAAAGGATCAAGCGAAAGTTCCAGGTTGGTCCTCTCATCGTTCTCTTATCTATTGTGCATAGAAGAAATCATTCAATTACTTTGAACTGTTGTTTCTAGGGTAGCTACCAAACATAAAGGGCTAGTCGATCAAAAAGACACTAGTTTTCCCATAAACAAAATGGTGAATACACTAGGGATCGAATAGATGTTTGTTAGTTGTTGTTGTTTATTTTATAAACTATAGACAAAGCCTAAAGTTAGCCAGGTATCCTTCAAACTGTTCTTGCTCTGCAATTGCATAGTAGATAAACGTTGCTTCAGTCAATCTCTGGTTTAGTTTATGAATTGAACATTTGACTTACAAGCATTCTAGATCCCCTTTTGGTAACTCAGTAACCTCTGAAGATCATTCCTCTGTACTTTTCTCTTTACTGACCATCATAGCTCAGCTTAACTCACTGAAATCAGCTACAAATTTGAGCCAAAACCCACTTCAGTTGCGGTCCCTAGCCCACCGCACTGGTTGTCACTGTCGACCAATATGCATCGCACTTCCTGAGTGTGTAAAGTGCGATGTGTCCCTGTTCCTGTGAAGCCTAAGTGTGATGACTAACTAAACCAATTTCCATTCTAGAAATTTGGGGTTTTTGTCCTTGTTTTCAGTTTTGTATAGTTGTTTTTTGCTGCTTATGAACAGTACCTCATTACTGAAGCCTGCTTGCATCACATAGATCAACCTCCATTGATTAGGATTAGTGAATGTTTTTATGTATTTGTCCATCATTTATAACCCTTTGTCGAAAAGTTGCTTAAATTGAACTGTCGCTTTGATACAAAAAGTGTCGTAACTGTCGTTTTGTGTCAAAAAGAGAAGTGTCATGGATTCTTCCTTCCCTAGATACTCGATTGAACTTTTTGTCATGTATTTGATTTGATTTGTTGATATTCAAAGTTTCAAAAGAATTTTCTATTCGAAATTGAAAAGTGTCTTTTAGTCTTCCTTTCTATTTTGAAGAAGAAATTGTCGAAAATGTCATTTTGAAAGAAATATTTCAGATCTTTGCTACATTTGTTTTTCCTTTTTGGCATTTTTCACATTAAGGAGAATGAAAATCAAATACATGCATTTGCATTTTCATTTTGTTTTTTGTGAAAAATGATTTAGGAAAGTGCATTAGTGTGTGCTCTTTTCTCTTTTTCTAAAAGAATCATAATTTTCTTTCCCTAGTAGCTAAGATTTCATTGCTCAACATAAACAACGATTGTTTATCATTGTAAATTTCATTTTAGGAATTTTAAATCAACATCACATGGGGAACCATTGAAAGGAAAACATTAAAAAATATCAACTCTAAAATAAATCTCAATGAACCTAACAACGCTTTGGAACCTAACGCAACACATCTAGAGGTCTAGGCTAGAGACATGTTTCGGCATCGTAAAAACTAGTAACTATTGTTTTCATCGAAGGTTGGGAGATTCCTCCTCCTTGATATGACAAGTGCTAGCACATACTTGTGCTCCCCGTATCATCGCGTATATATTGGGAGACCACAATAGGCTTATATCCTTTATCCATGGGAAGCTATGTCTGCCACCCTATCGATCGCAATGCACTGAACACAACATTCGGGAAGATTGGCTGCCATACATAAGTCCTTGGTAATTTCTCTCTAATTTATCACCAAGGTGTATATTGTAGTTTTGCGATTGGTTTGGTAATCCCTCTGTCTAGAAAACTCAGCCTAGACACTTTATTTTCCCAACAAACAAAGAAATGAAATATAAAAGAAAATCTAGGGAAAAATGACTTTGTTCTATGTTCCTTGACAACAACACCAAACAACGTTGTACCTTAGGAGACAACCCCTCGCTGAGTAGAGGTAAGTGCCTAAGAAATTTGTCTAGAATGATGAATTTCTTAATTTGTTGTTCCATTGTAAAACTTCATAAGTATATGTTTTACAAGTAAATACTATAAAATCTTCTTAAATGAAACACCTTTAAAAGTGGACTTTTAATGATGAATATGATTTTTAAGTTGTAGTACAATGTATGAAAAAGAACTTTAGTTTAAACAACAAGCTACTTGTGGAAGAATATCTTGTTTTAAACTTCAGACTTTAGCATAATTATGGAAGAGAGAAGAATGGAAATACAGAAAATAGGAGAGCATATTAAGGTTATTTAACTTTAACTTACAAATATTGTAATTTTAGCGAAACTATATCATTAAAGACCGAGTGCTTTACTACTCTTTCCCATTGAAGAAGAATATTAAATGATTTTACAGATATGAGAAAACACATGTCACATTCAAAATATGTCTGGAATCACTTCAAAAGCTTTATTTCAATCACTAAGAAGATAAAAATATTCCACAGGAAAGTTTCTCTTTTGAAGTCCAAAAACCCAAAACCATTCCTCGTTCCTCAAAATTTCTTTTTGTATGATAATTACAATGAGGAACAATTATGAAATTGTGAACTCTCAAAACTACTAAGTGCTTGAATTATTTTAAACTATTTGGTCCTTCGAAGGACTTCATATATGATAAAATAAAAACAAAATTACATCATTTCACAAATACATTTTGGAAATTTCTGATGAAATAACAGGTGCCTTTTCCTTATTGAGTAATTTGATATTATAGTGCAGTAGAAGGTCCAACTTTTTTTGTTGTTATTGTGGGAACATCCACTCTCTTCATTTCTTCCAGAGTGTCATATCTAAGCTCTGAATTTTAAAAAAACTTGTGTGATCCATTCTGAAACTGGTGATCCTACTATAAGTTGGTTTCTTAGTAAAAAGAGTTCTAATTAAGCATAAAAGTTGAAAGTCCCTTCGAAAATAATTTACAATTGTTTCTCCTCTCATAACTGCTACTTTTTCATAATAAGTTCCAATCTTACTTTTTGATTCTACGAGCAAGGTTTCATAAGTCTCCCACGGAAGACGATTTCCCTGTTGATCCTAGTATGAAGGGAATCCTACTCTGGGTTCTTTTATCAAAGTTGGTGTTGAATTTCAAAATATATTCTTTAATCTCTCCCAACTTTGTCTCAGCTACTATACAAAATTTTCAAAACCATTTTGTTTATCTCTAGCACCAATTATGTTCTATCTTCAATTTACATCTCTCTTAATTCTTGTGATGACTTAAAATTAAGGAAATCAATTATATCTTTGGAAAATTGTGCACGTTGTTGGGGCTTTTGTTTACTAGTAGTAATTATGCTTTCCAAATCTCTAACAATATCTTTCTCCTCTAGCATAATTGACATAAATTCAAAACATTCTTCACTATATTAATAATATCATTCCAAATAATATCCCTAGCTTGAATGAGGGACATATTTCCTTTCACTTTCTCCTTCAATTCTTTAATTCCATGAGAAGCAATTTGGTATTCATTTCGATATTTTGAGGAAGTATCTTTGGCCATGGCTAACTCCCTCTCTATTATCTTTAGGATCTTCTTTGTATCATCTAAAATTATTTTCTTCTTCTTTATCTCATTCTCTGATATCTTTAACTCAGAAATTACTCTAGTCATCTTCTCTTTAGGGTCATCAGAATCAGGTTTATTGAAGATAATATAGACATGTGTATCTAGTTTCTACTGCAAACTAGAATTCATCTCTTTGAGAGTAGCAATTTCATTATTCCTCTGCAAAATTTCATTTTTTAAAATTTCTTTTTCTTTCTCCACCTGAGCTATCTATGGGGCCATGACATGCACCACATAATGTAATTTTAACTTTTTCCTCAAGACTTGAATTTTGGTCTCTACCCCTTGCAAAAGTTTTTGTACAACAGTTCTATCTTTAGGATTTACACCAATTTTTACAATCAACTTATTTAATTCTTAATTCTGGGTGAACAAGGCTCTGGAATTTTCCTTTTCCAATTTTAGTTAATTTACAACCTTTCCTAGTAAAGATTCATCCTTACTAGTAGCCAGAGATGTTTTGCTTAAGTCATTGAAGATTAATTCTCCAGTTTTCCTGTGAAAATTAATCTTCTTAAGCAGTAGAATTTCTCTCAGGTCTACAGTGAATTTGATAGTTTTGAAACCTGATGATGATGAAACAGTAAATTCGGAAGGATGAGAGAAAGACCAGTTTAGTTGACTTCTTTCAAGATCCATGGCAGACAACAGCCTGATGTGATATTCAGAAATAGATTGTGTTTTAAGTTGAGATTCAATACTTCCTTTTACCCTCTGATTTCTTTATTCAATCTGACTATACAATTGTTTTATAATAGGAACAACACTTTAAGAAGTTTCTTCAGGCAAAGGGGAAGAAGGTGTACAAGTGGCTTCTACCAATTGCAACTGAAAACCCATTGCACCTAAGGATCTTCCAGCCAAACACTCGGGCTCCTTTTCTATCTCAAACAACCTTGGCCTTTTTGAACTTTGATCTATTGCACCTTCCAAATATAACTGTATAATATATTTTTATTAAAACAATTCAAATTGGGCCCTGATAGAATTAATGTTGCATCGTTATCAAAGTTAATGTTCACCCACCTTTTATTTTTATTTTAGTTTTAAATCAAAATCTTAAAACTTCTTCTAGATTTCGATTTTCATTTTTTTTAAATATATAATTCTCTTTTCTTTTCTCACAATTTTAAAACACAATGAAAAAAGAGCTACAACAGTGTGTGATGAGCCTCAGTATTGCAGCAAGGATGCTACAACTCCTAAGGCTACCAACTTTACTTTATCAACCCGAGGTTTTGTAAAAACTTGGAGGTGACAGTGTTATATGCACAATAGATACAACAGTCTACTCTTGTCACTTTTCAACTGGGGCGACAAACCACTAGGGTTTTCAAACTAGTCTTATATTTACTAGAAGGAGTCTCACTACTAAGAGTGAATGTAAACCTAATCTTTAATGCAAGAAATTAAATGCTTGCCTAGTTAGTTAGGAAATGGAAGTGTTGAATTGAAAGTGCTATGAAATTCCATGAAACAATCTAGCTAAGAAATAACAGACATTAGTCGCAGAAAAGAACTAATCTAAACTTGCATTCTATCATCCGGCTATATGGACTAAGTGGACATGGGAAGTTATCCTAACACTCTATGGCTGATCTATGCATGCATGAGCTATCTCATGTTGAAATGGTAGAAAAAGGGTCTTTTGATTTTTTATTTAGAAATGTAAATGCTAGGTTAAACAATATGATCTTTGCAAGGGAGAAATGCATGGAAGATATGGTCTAAAATGGCACTAAGAGGCATGGAAGTTAAGTGGAGGGCCTACCTTATGCTCAGACTATCATTTATACTCAAAACAGGTTTAAACAGGCTGCTACAGGAGATCCTGTAGCTACTACACGATGTCCTAGTTTACTACATGATGTCTTGGTTTTCTACAATAAGTTAGTTGAAGGCCACAGGAAGGTAAGGTGAAATGAAGTGCTGGACAGATGTTTGATGGTGAAATAGGGTGTAGGGAAGGTGAACATTATCCAAGGCTTAGCCCAACACATCAATATGGTTGGATTTTCCCAAGGTGGCTACAAAATAGAAATTTGGATTAGGGGTTGGTGGGCCTCGGAAAAAGGTGGAGAAGAATTAGATGAGGCTCATGGGATATGTTCCTCCCTGGAGATCAACAATCCCTACAAAAAAACATGTTCTTCTATTGGCTTATTCATAACTTCATATAAATAGGGAAAATATGAGTTGAATTTGATAAAACTGATTTATTGATGGCTAGTGACTAGAGATATGAAATGAAATTCCTTCTTAAACTATAGAAAAATCAAGAAACAAAATGAAAACTATAGGTGTTTCCAAGAAATCATAAACAATGATATGTTCAACAATGAACCCTAATCTATGCAATGATCAAAGGATAAATCTATTTTTGGGGCTGTGAGAGTGGGGCCCTGAAACCATAATCCCACGAGGGAGATGAGGAAGAGGCCATTGTCACAAGATTTTTTGAAGTATTCTTTCTCACTATTGTACCACTGATCTACTTATTCAACTAATGGAAATAATACTAAACAATGGTTCAAATACTTGTTAGACTAAGCAAAGCAGAAATAACTTCGGCAACTAACTATGATTTTAATCTAAGAATACATGTAAAAAAAGAGGAACCTCTACTGCTAGGGTTGGGCCCTAAGCCAAGAGCTTCAGCCCTCTAAGTCAACTCAGTGCTGGATCAAGGTAAACCTTCTCATTATCATCAAAATGTCAAATACAACATAATATTAACAGTCACAATGTTTCAGCTCTAAACTACCTCTTGGCTACAACAAAAAATCAAATCCTAATGAGGCCCTTGGACTTCTTATTTATACAAATTGAAGCTACCAACAACTTCCTAAAAATTAGGGAGACTTATATCCCAAAACCGAGAATGACTTATCTTCACTATCACTAGCTTGGCTGCCATTGAACTCAATTGGCTTGGCTGCATGTATCTCTGAGCTGATGAGATATGGTGGAGGAATATTCAAATGATTTGAGGAGTTAAGGAGGGAGACAAATATCCTAAAATCCCTCTTGCCTGTCCACTTGAGTTCGTGCACTTAAATTAGCCCAAAACTGCTCCAATTCTTGCAATTAATGCACGTTAGGCCAAATGACCTAACATCTAACCTTTACCCTTCTCACTAAGAAAAATATAATAAAATATACAAGTAAATATGAGACAATGATTTTAATAAGCTGGAGAGTGGCATTAAGACCCATATAGTTACCTATTTATGAGCCTCATCATCAACCCCCCCTACTAAAGGTGTTGCTCATCCTTTGAGCAACTTAGTCTATGTCCATATCTTTCATAGTTGTTGTGGCCTTTCTGACACCCCAGGCCTCTGTTGATGGAGTTTCCTCTTGAGGATAGAACCCTACATGTTTCTCTATTTCTTCCCATTGCTTTCTTTCCTCCTCTTCCATCCTACCTTCTAACAGACCCAAGAACAAGGGTGGACTGAGTTTCAAACCAATCCAATTGTTTTTTAGTTTCTGGATGGCATTCTTATATAGTGGTGTTCTTTCTAGTGCATTCCTCGGCCTCTCAGGGGAATGGTACTCTCTAATCCTTAGAATGTGTGGTAGGTTGGTCCATCTCCTCTGGCATGCTTGTTGGCTTTCATTTCCCATTGACCTCAAGGTGTTTTCAAAGTGGGTGATGACCTACTAGCTAGGTATCTTCATGAAAGTTGGGCATCATTGGATATGATGTTTTGGTTGCTAATAACAACCATGGGATTTATCTATTCTCCTCTGATGTAAAGGGTATCCCCTTCCTCTTTTTCCAATATTCTCTTCACTTCCTTAGCAATGGCCTCATCATGGCTCATCCATGATGCAAGGGACATTAGTTGTAAATCACCCAACCTTCTATTGGGGTCCCACACAATTCAAATCTGTTAAGACCAAGTGATCCAAGTGGCTCCAGACACATGTAGAAGTCTAGGAGGACTCAGGAAGGGTCAAAAAACAAAGTGTTTGGATTATGCTCAAACTAGGTTCATGTTAAAGATCTTGTCATCATGATCATGGTGGTGCAAACGGTTCATCAATCCGAGTCTGGATGAGGAGGACAGAGGCAGTCAAAGTTTTGGTTGCCTTTTGTTGACTGGGTAGGTTAATGGAGACACAATTTGGAATTTTTCCGGTGGATGGAATCCAGCCAACTCTGGCCAGATTCCAGGAAAAAATTTTGATTCGTTAAAATTTATCCTTCGATCCAGATTTCTAATTTTTAAAAAAACCACCCGTATTATATATAAAACATATATAATATATATATATATATATAATATATATATATATATATATATATATATATATATATATATATATATATATGTATATATATGTATATATATATATATATATATATATATATATATATATGTATATATAGATATATATATATATATAATATATATAGTATATATTGTATATATATATATATATATATATGATATATATATAGATATATATATAATATATATATATATATATATATATATAATATGTATATATAGATATAATAATATTAGTATATATATATAATAAATATATATATAATATATATAACATATAATATATATATATATATATAACATTATATATATAATTATAATAGAGTATATCTATATATACACTATATATATTATTATATATATTATATATATATATATATATATATTATATATATATATATATATGTATGTATAGTATGTATATATATAAAGGAGGTGGTGACCCACCACCCCCACCACCCCACACCCTCCAACCTCTACGATATACATTAAACATAATGTTAAAGGGGTGGGCAGGCCACCACCGGTGGACCTGGCCCACACCCCATCACAACGCACATATGCCATAGATATTAATGGGCCAACGAGAATCGAACCCGCCCATCCACGTGGTCAGCCTGCACCATGAGCGCCCTAACGAACCTCCATAAATCATGCAACCACCATTTAATATGGTGGCCAAAACATTAACACGCCATGCCATATTTAAAAATGGTTCTGATGTAAATAAAACGGTTATATGTAATTTTGGAGGGGCTGGGATTTGATCCCCTGACCTCTTCGCCTCCTTTAGTCCTCCTTAACCACTGTGCCAACCGACTTATTTTGTCAACTTTGCCCAGAAAAATATTAAAACCCATCATTTGTTCAAGTGAGGGGAGCAGCATGAAGGAACATTGGATCTGTTGTAGGTTGTATCTCTTCATTTTGCTGGATAATATAATAAAAGAAGGACTGGTTGTTTCTTCGTAGACGTAGCCCAAACTGGGTGAACCACATATATCTATGTCTCTCTTGTTTTATGTGTTTTCTGTGTTTATATTTCTGCAATATTTTATGTGTTCCATTGCTCTGTAATATATAATTTTCTAACAATTGGTATCAGAGTTGAAGGTCTATTTGGCTGATAAACTCACAGGACAGAAGGGTTCCTGGTTTGAGTGGAAGCAATGGTGGAAGATGGTAGGTTTAGGGTCAAAAAATTCAACGGCCAAAACTACCAACTGTGGAAGATGCAGATGGAAGATTATCTGTATCAGAGAGATCTGTACCTACCATTAAGCAGAAAGACAAAGAAACCGATGAGTATGATAGACACAGAATGGAATATTCTCGACAGAAAGGCACTTGGAACAATACAATTGTGCCTAGCGGCATTGGTAGAATTTAATATTTCAAAGGAAATGACAACAGAGGGTTTAATGTCGACATTGTCCAAACTATATGAAAAACCCTCGGCCTCAAATAAGGTATTTCTTATGAAGCGTTTATTTAATGTGAAGATGTCAGAAGGTGGGTCTATTGCTGATCATTTAGATAATTTGATACAGTTACAAGTCAGTTACGTTCTGTAGGGGTAAATTTTGATGATGAAGTTAGGGCTCTGTTATTTCTGTGCTCATTTCCAGAAATTTGGAATGTTTTAGTTATGGCCATTAGTAACTCTATCTCTGGATCTAGTACTTTAAAGTTTGATGATGTTTTTGATGCAATCCTTAGCGAGGAAATGCGATGGAAAAGCTCCAGTGAGACATCAGGTAATTCTTTGACTACAGAGACTAGGGGAAGAAAAATGGAAAGAGGAAAGAGCCTTGGATATCCCAGTAAGTCAAGAAAAGGTAGATCCAAGTCTAGATCGGAGATAATGTGCTGGAAATGTAGGAAGAAAAGGACACCTAAAGAAAGACCGCGAGTCTCAGAAGGGAAAAGAAGGAGATGCACAGCAAGAAACTAATCATGAAGCGAATGTAACAGTTGATGTGTTGCAAGATGCTTTGATTCTTTCATTAGGCAATATTATTGATGCTTGGGTGGTAGATTCATTGGCCTCATTCCATGCCACACCTAATAAGAAACATTTTCATGATTATGTTCAAGGATATTTTGGACAGGTTCGATTGGGTAATGATAAACCTTGTAAAATCATTGGAATGGGTACAATTTTCATAAAACAACAAAATGGAAATCAGTGGCTATTAAATGAGGTAAGGCATGTTCCAGATCTAAAGAAAAATCTGATTTCAATAGGGCAGTTGGGAGGTGAAGGTTGCGTACCTACTTTCACAGATAAAGCCTGGAAGGTCACTAAAGAATCCTTGGTAATAACGAAAGGAGGAAAGGTTGGTACATTGTATTTATGCAATGGTATTTCTAATTATGTTAATTCTTCAACCTCTACAGGAGAAGATACAACATTATGGCATCATAGGCTTGGGCACATGAGTGAGAAGGGGATGTAGATTCTTCACTCAAGAAATTTGTTGTCAGGTTTGAAG
>APFE030015115.1:0-11244 GCA_000404065.3 Pinus taeda | reverse complement strand
TTTAAGTTTTTGGAAATTTGTTGATATTGGATAAAATCGAACTGTCTTTCCAAAATCTTGACCCTTAGGAACATGTGATAGATAGCTGGATTCCGTACAGAATAGATACCGGTGAGCTGTAGAATGACGAGCTGTGAGTCTAGCCTGACAACAAGTTAGCTTATGCCATGTGTGATGGCATCAGAGAGGAGCTCTATCAATGCATTGCATTCAACAATGTTGTTCATTGATTAGCCAATACATACCCCTCTAAAACTTACTAACTCGCCGCTTGGATCAAAAATGGCCCAGGCCACAGAATATAGGTTCCGCGAACTACGACTTGCCCCATCGGCATATCCAACAAATGATTACAATGGGTTCAACATATGTAACAAATGAAAAAGTAGATTACCTAATCAAAAATGATTTCTCTTAGCGAAAACAAAAATGTAACAAAAGCATAGGGGTTACTACACTGAGTCAAGCATAGTAACGCTTAAGGTGCAACACGTTGCGGGGTTGCGCCAGTGGAATCCCATCATAATCCACTAAATCTTAGGCTCCTTTTGCTAATACATGCTTAACAATATAGGGGCCCATCCATAAAGACTTGAACTTACCTGCTCCCAACTTATCAGACTCCTAGTCGTAAAGTAAGACCAGGTCACCTTCTGAGAAGACACGGGGTTTGACATTCTTGTCGAACTGTGCCTTGACTCATTTCTTATGGGCTTCGTTAGCCAAGGCAGCATCACGATGGTTTTCATCCAATTGGATTAGTTCCAAGAAAAGATCCTCCCCTTCTGAAGTTCTGGGGAGAAGGTCGAATGCGAGCTTGAGGGACGAGATTTCGCACTAAACTGGTAAGATCGCTTCCAGACCATACACTAGTTGAAAGGGTGCAAACCTGGTCACATTCCTCACCAATGTCCAGTATTCCCACAAGGCCGAGTACAGGATCAAGTGCCAACTCCATTTATGGACTTAAATCATCCTTTGCAGCATGTGCTTCAGGACCTTGTTGATTGTCTCAACTTGCCCATTAGCTTGCGGATAATACAGAGTAGAGCTGTCATGGGACAGTCCTAATTTGGTAGCCAACTCAACCATCATGTGATTGTGAAAATACGATCCATGATCTGTGACTATAGAACACGGAATCTGGAGACTACATGATTGCACAAAAAAAGAGCAGTCGTTTCGCCACTATTGTTTAATGTAGGCATCAGCTCGGCCCATTTGGTAAAATATTCTACTGCGACTATGATATACCCATGCCCCCCGGCTGAGGTGGGGTTCATGTCATGAAATCTATGCCCCATTTGGCGAATGGCCCAATAGCAACTACTAGTTGCAGAGGTGCGGGTGGTATTCTGGTTTTGCGATCGAAGATCTGACAGGCATGGCAACTTCTGACTACGGTTATGTAGTCTTTGAAAATTGTTGGCCAGAAGTATCCTGCTCATAAAATCTTTTGAGCCGTAGCGTAACCAAACTGATGCCCCCCACACACGCCTAAATGACAATCATTTAGGACTTTCTCGGTGTCCTCATGCGTGAGGCACCTCCACAGAACTGTATCGATACCACGACTGTAAAGCATATCATCGATGATCATGTATTCTTTTGCTTGGTATCGAATACGTCACTGTTCTGAGCAGGAGGTATTAGACCTATATCTTTGGGTCTGAAGATAGATTATTATATCTCGATTCCACGTATTGCTTGAAGATATCATAAACAAAGATTCATCCATGATTATTTCTTTTGATGTTGAATCGTTGGATGACGATGGGAAGTCACATAGTAACTTCGCGAAAACCAGGGATTTCTTCGATTTGGATTTTATGAATTCCAGATCAAATTATTGCAAAATTGCTATCCATCTTGAATATTTGGTCCCCAGTAACTTTCGCGACAAGATATAAGTCATGGTGTTGCAATCTGACAAAATGGTAGTTTTTCAAAAGAGGACATAGTGTCGAAATCTCTGTATCGCTTGAACATCTACAAGTGCTAGCTTTTCCACATAGGATTACTTACTTTCTGTATAATTTAAGTTTTGACTCAAATAATATACAGGATGTTCAATTCCATTGTCTTCTTGAACTAAAACCATTGCGATTGTTGTATCTGCGGCAGCCAGATACAAGTTAAAGTCTTTTTGACAATCAGGAGCATACATTAATGATGCTTTTAAAAGGGATTCCTTTAAAGCATCAAAGGAAGATTGCATGACCTGATCCCACATGAAGGGTACTTGTTTTTTCAATAGACACATATAACCTTTAGCAAGTTCGGCGTAATTTGGAATCAGCCTCCTTAGGAAGTTTGCTTTCCATTGGAGTTTATGAATCTAAAGCAAATTTGAAGGTGGAGGCAAATCAGTGATTTCTTGAACCTTACATGAGTCAAGACGAATCCCATCCTTCGAGACCACAAAGCCAAGTAAATGACCAGAACTGACACAAAACACACATTTGTGTGGACTGAGTCGTATCTTGTAGTGTCGACAACATATCACTCTCAAATGCCGCAGATGATCGGTGTGCTTTCTCTAATGAGCCGGAATATTGTCGAGATATGGTTGAACGATGTTCTTAATGTCATGGAAGGCATAATTCATTGCACTCTGAAATGTTGTCCCTGCATTCTTTAAACCAAAGGGTAGCTTGCGGTATGGGAATGTGCCCCATGGACATATAAATGCAATCTTTGATTGGTCCTGTGGGAAGATATTTATTTGATTATACCCAGAAAATCCATACATAAATGAAAAGATTTCACATCCAGCACATTCATCAATTATCTGGTCAATGAAGGGTGTAGGGTAGTTTTCTTTTGGACAAGCTTGATTTACATCCCTATAATTGATGCACACTCTAATCGTCCCTTGATTTTTCATTACAAGAACAATATTCAATACCCAATCAGTTAGAGGAACCATGTAAATAAAACCAGCATGGAGAAGTTTTTCAACCTCCACCTTGATGGCAGCGGCTTTCTTGGGGTGCACCTGCCGGAGCCATTGTCGTACTGGTTTGACATATGGATACATCTTAATTCTGTGTTCAACTATGCTCGAGCCAATGCCTGGCATTTCATCATATGACCAAGAAAATACATCTCTGAATTCGTGAAAAAGAATGTAATATATTTCCAGTTCTGAAGAAGAATAAGATTTGCCGACATGAATATTCTCTACAACATCTGTTTTGGTCGAGATATTGATGGCGATAGTCTCTTCAATATTGAATATTTTTCGCTTGGAATCCACTGTATTTACCATATTTGATAGAAAATCAAAAACTGAGGGATGATCAAGATCACTGGAACTATTTTCCTTACAATCCAGAAGATGGGAACGATGGTGGTAATCTTCCCATGGTGCCCCGTCAATTATCATTGACTGAACAATTCCTTCGTCTGTAGAATGTACTTGTGACCAAGGATCTGAAGGGGTACCATATTCCTTAGACCTATCTATCCAAATGCTTGATGAGCATTGATTTGGGTTTTCCTCCCATGCCGAAAAAAATGATTGCTACAATATTTCTATCGGGCTTGGAGGCAATAACTGTTGATGATCCATGCAAATATCATTTTCGGACATCTTTTGAATAGAAGATACCATATTTCAAGTTCCCACCATAGCCACTTCTGCCATATTGTTTGGAGGCAGTAGGGTAAAAGTCCCCATTAATGTAGGGTCTTTTAGTAGGCCTACTCTGATATTTTGAAGTGAATGGGGGATTCGGTGGATCATTAGAATGCTTCCCATATCTTGTGAATTGTTGGGGAGAAATGTTTGTTGGTTGACGATCGTGATTCCTCCTTGGAAGGGAAATGTAATCTTCCTAAAGTACGTTGACACAACTGCAGCCATAGCATATATCCAGGGCCTTCCCAGTAGGATGTTGTAATAGAGGTTTCCATCGATAACTTCAACATCAATTTCCATTGTTTTGCCCCCCATTTTGACTTGCAAGTTACTAAAAATCCTGTCTGGGGTGTATGTTCATCCATCAAACGCTTTTAATGTCGTTGACGATCTTGACAAGGGTGGAGATCCTAAAGTTTTCCAACAATTCATCGACATAATACATGTAGATGCCCCCTCATCAATAATTGTTCGATGAACAGTTTTGTTGAGAGCTTTCACTTGAATAAGGAAAGCTATTTGAGCAGGTAATTAAGGGCCATATCCTTTATGATTAAAGGCCACAAGATTGGAATATGCTGGGTCAATCGCACCTATTGCTAATAATAAAGCCTGCTTTTGGGAGGGGCAATTTTGTAGTACCTCAAATGTCGACATAGCGGGCGGCGATTGGTGCAGATCCTCCACTATATTATAATGTTGTGCTGCTCTGGCACGAGAATTAAATGTCGATTTGTGTACTACTCCCTTCGGCAGCTTTATCATTAGCTCAAGAATGATGGGTGGCACAACTTTGGTCAAAGTTGTTGTTGAACTACTAGGTTGATCATTAGCCTTGTTGTTCGACAGCTGTGGATTCCTGTAATCTTTATTTCTTGTCGATATCAAAGCATCATTTTACTGCTTCGAAACAGACAACATTAACAATTGGGACAGGGAAGCATTGTCACTAGCAACCAGATTCGTTCCTGGATTTGGAAATGGATCAGTCAATACCGCCGAGGTTTTTGAACTCTTCAAGAATTTTCTAAGATCAGCTTTATGTGGACAATCTTTCATCCAATGATCCTCTTCACATATAAAGCATGGATGGCTTGGTTTCCTATCTCGAGAAGGGTTTGCAAAATATTTTTCAGTAGACAACTCCTCCTGTTTCTTCTTTTTCCCTTTCTTTTTCTTCTTGCCTCTTGGTTGCCTCGGTTCTCTGCCTTTGTTAGTTGACATGGCATTAACCTCCGAGGCGAGAAGTTCCTCATTTTCATTTTGACTTGAAACCGTACGAGCCTTCTTTGATGCAGCCTTTATGGTTTTCATGCTAGTCGTACCTGTCACGACATCAATGGCATGAGAGTCTTTGTTTGATTTAGGAGGGGGAGGAATGGAGAATTCCAGCCTAGGAGCATCAGTGATTTTATCGTAGACCGTGCCAGACTAAGTATAAATCATGTCTAGATATTGTACACGAGCAATGACTTGCTCTTCCATGATGACTCCTCCCTTTGCCACATCTTCTGTAATAAAAGGTAACAATGACTTAATAAACCATTCAGCTAACAGCTGATCAGGAACATATGTTTTCACCATTCTACGACGATGTCACCACTCATGAATATGATCAGATATGTGAGTGGTCATCATTTGTTTGAAATTGGTAAGAAGCTCTGTTCCTGTTTCATACCTTATGGGTAACTGAAAATGGGTTAAAAAGGTTGTGGCTAGGGCGCTCAAGTTATCAAATGAAGCTCTAGGTGATTCAATATATCATTTTGCTGCCAAACCAGTTAAAGTTCGCTGAAAAAGGTGAAGCTTGATCGAATCATCATTGAGAGTGTTGGATGAACACCACAAATGAAAGGTCATCACATGATTCGACAGGTCTTCACCCAGATTTCCATTAAATTTAGGAATATCTGATGGAAGCTTATGCGGAATCGTCGGCCACCAAGGGGCGTAAGCAATTGGATCGTTTGTTAACCTATTTAGATCTGGTAACTCTAATGTTGCCACAAAGGGCAACTGTTTATTCAGGTTCGGCGAAGCATAACAAGGATAAGATGGGATTGCCCGAGCAGTTGGTCTTTGTATACCAGCATAATGCATTTGATGCTGATAACTTTAGTAAGGTTGATGGGCATAACCATTATGATATGATTGATGTTGATCGTTTTGAATATACGACTGCCCATTACTTGCAAAGATTTGTTGCTCAGACCCTCGGCAATCTTGTTGGAATTGCAGTTGTTGATATTGTACCAGCCATGGTTGTGAAGCCATTTGGTGTTGTCCAATACTAGCCATTTGACCAAGTTGAGGGGTAATGGTACCTGTTTGAGCCTAGGTCATTGCAGTTAAGGAACCACTATTCGGCGATTACGGTTGCGTTGCAGAGACAAGAGGCTGTTGTATTACGACCTGAGAAACTTGAGGTTGGCATACAACAGGCAGCGCTTGTACTTGTGACACCATCGCAATAACCGACATAGTGGGGATATTTGACACAGGTATACTTTTTTGCATTGAGTATACAATTTTTGGTTGTTGAGGTGGTATTGGTACCCAACTGCTAGATGTAATTCTAGCATAACCTAAATTCTGTTGTGAACTCTCGTATGGTTGTTCTCCCGGAGGAGACAATGAAAGGGCATACTACTCCCCATACGCTGGCAATCCATTGCTCAAAGGAATTATTTGCCTTTGGGGACAGAACTACCCAAATTGATACTGTTGCGAAGGATCAATTTTCTGAGACTCAACATAAGAGATTCGAGATATTATTTCGGACAAACAAATGGGAGCAAACCATACTGTCGAAGCAACCCCTAGATGGACTCCATCTAGTGATTGAGAGCTAGTTGGGACAGATAGTACACTGATGAACATTGTTGGAGTAGTAGTAGGAGGTTCCACTGCTACTATGTTAGATGACACAGTCCTAGATGCCAATGGTTGTTCAGACATATTTAGTCTATCCAAAATATTTCCTAGCGATTCTACAGGAACTTTTGATGATGGGAGACAAACTTCTGATGGAGAAGGATATAGGGTGATCCCAGCTCCAAAATGCGATGGAGTACTAGATGGAGGATCCTCCACAATCTCTTCTATAGCAATAAATATAGGTGGAAGAGGTAGACGGTCAGGTCTGTAAAATATTTCCGGTGCCGAAGAAGGTATAGATTCTGTAGCGATAGATGTTTGGGGAATAACACCTTCTAAATCAGCTATAGATGGAGCCGATTCAGGAATAGAAGTGTTTATTATCACACTAGGATCGGTTCTAATGTCCTCTTGTGGCTGCGGAATTTCTTCCGTACAAGCAGGGATACCAGAAATGGTTGGAGTAACCGGAGTCTCTGAGGATGTCAGAACACTTGTTCCAACCAAACTAGGGGACTTTGATCTAGTTAAACGAGTTTGATTTTTCCAGAATAGTTTCGTTTCCATAGTCAAAGGCAGTTGACTCGTAAGTTTTCGTCAACGACGGGGTTTTGATTGACTTTCTTCCATGATTGTGGATTACTTGATCAACTCAAAATAAATGGGAAAATGATTCCGAATTAAATGAATTTTAGATGCTTTGACACAACTTGCTTTTTCAATTTTTAAGATTCAAAAAAAAGCAAAAGATGACTCTAGTCACCCTCGATTTTTAATGAGCCTAAAGTGACAACTGCTCAAATGGACCTCTTCCTTTAAGGAGTCTGAAAAGGAATGAAAGAGACTAGTCTGGAAATCTAGACAGAGGGAGTACCAAACCAATCACAAAACTACATAATACTTTTTATGGTACGACAGTCAATCTTCCCGAATGTTGTGATCAGTGCATTGCGATCGATAGGGTGGCAGACATGGCTTCCTAAGGATAAAGGATATAGCCTATTGTGGTCTCCCAATATATACCTGATTGTACGTGGGAGCACAAGTCCGTACTGGCACTTGTCATCTCAAAGAGGAGGAATCACCCAATGAACAATGAAAGTGATAGTTACCAGGCTTTACGACGCCAGAATATGTCTCTAGCCTAGACTTCTAGATGTTGTGCGTTAGGTTCCAAAGTGTTTTTATGTTCATTGAATTTATTTTACAGTTGATCTTTCTTAAGAAGTTTGCTGTTATCTTCACCATGTGATGTAGATATACAATTTCTAAAATGAAATCTAAGATGATAAACAATCATTTAATCTTCTTTTTGCAATGAAAACCCTAGCTACTAAGGAAAGAGAAATGATATTCTTTCAACATAGAGCAGAGAGCACACACTAGATGCATTGTCCTAAATCAAACCAACAAGCAATCTAAATGCAAATGCAAATGCATGTATTTGTTTTTCACTTTCTTATTGTGTGAATGACAGAAAGAATGCTAAGTACAAATCTGAATCATTTCAAGTGATAGTACTAACGATTTTCTTTTAAAAAATGAAAGGAAGATAATGACGACACTTTGCGATTTTGAATTGAAAACTGCTTTTGACACTTGAAAAACTATTAATTCAAATAAAATACAAGAGTAATAGTATAATTGACCATCAAGAACAATAGGATTCTTTTCTTTGACTAAAAACAACACTTGCGACACTTCCAAATCAAAAGACGACAGTTCGATTACGGTACTCCTTTGTAAATGATCAGGGGCTCATGTCCCAAGTGTCGTAAAATGCTCAAAAATGGAAGTGCTTAGAATTGGCTCGAACCTAAACAATCGGATAGAGCTCTTCCATCTGATTCCAGTGCCACAAACGGTTTGAAAAATGGTCGTCATATGTGAAAGTTACGTCAAAAACAAAATCGCCCAATAACCCTTAAATTTTGAATTTTCAAAAAGAATTAAAGAAGGAATATTTCACAGAATATTCCTAGTAATATTCCATGTAATATTCCTTTGGGGCGGGCCAATCATAAGCTGCCACGTGACAAGCTCGGATGCTGCCACATGGCTCAGGTGATGTTAGCAACATGTATGTGCATTTCCAAAATTTTGTTGGTGGTGAGGTTCGATCTCATGACCTCCCGCTCAATAGCCCTCCGCCTTACCATTAAGCTATGGAGGCACTATTTGTTAAATTGGTGGAAAAAACCGTATATGAAGTTTGAAAATGGTTTAGGCGGGAACGAAAGGGGCCAGCCCCGCCTCCATATGACCTCTGCCTTGGAACCATGGGCCAAACCTAATCGCTGGCACAAAATCCGAGGGAAACCACCAGCCCGCTTTTTGTGGTCACATGCACATTTATTAACTATAGTTAGACTGGCGGATTTTTTGGTAGAGCGCCAAATTTGGGCGGTCCTGCCATAATTGGCGGAGTTAACTGGCCGTAACTAAAGTTAGCTGGAGTTTTTTTAGGGGAAACTGGCAGTTGGGAGTAAATGGCCATAACTTTGGCTAGGAAAGGCGGTTTTGGACGAATTTGTTTTTGATTTTGGGTATTTTCGACCTTTTGAAGCCATTGGCATAGGTATTTAAGCCGTCAGAGGTCATTTGCATAGGGTTTGGAACCGTGGAAGTTCTAGGAGACACTAGGGCCCAGTATTGAGAGAACTGTATCGGGTTGCAGGTATCCATTGGAGGTGAACCAACAGTCAATCTTGAAGGATTCATGTGTTCTAAATCCGTTTTTACATTTTATTCCACCTGTAGAGACTTCTATTTAGCTATAAATTCATTTTGAGAATTTAATTAAAATGAGGACATGCCCATTTGGGAGCCTTGGACCCAGCAGATGTAGCCCAAGAGGGGTGAACTGCTTCATCAACTTCTTTTGCATCTGCGGTTGATTTATTTTACAGAACAAATTTGTTTTAATGTGTTAAATAGTAAAAGGAAATAATTCTGCTATGCTTGAATGGATCATGAACAGCTGAAAATTTCATTTGTTTCTTTATTGCAAGACATGAGAATCTTTTAAACATGTTTACTACTGAATTGAATACCTTGCAAACATTTTTCAAGTAGTTTCAAATTCAGATCAAGTTGGTATCAGAGCTATGTTGTTGTTTCTTTGTATCAAGAGCAGTCAAATAAGCTATAGACAGAGCCTGAAACGAGCCAGGAAGCCTTCGAAATTCTCTTGTTATACAATTGCAAAGTATATAAATGCTCTTTCAGTCAATCTCTGGTGTAGTTGTCTTTTGATTGTTTTTGTGAAAATATCTTCTAACTGTCTTGCAAGTATTGATGCTTACGAGGTTGAAACTTAAAAGAGGGGAAGGACAGTTGACTAGAGAATGGGAGAATCCTCAGTCAAGGAAGGCTAGAGAGCCATCATCTTCGCCTTCATTTTCACCCTCAAGAGTCTCAGCGGAAGCTTCAAGAATGTCTGAACAGGAAGGAGAAATTCTTGCAGACACGGATCCAAGAGAAGAAGAAAGAGTCTTCAGAAAGGCTTTCTTGGACCTCACTGAAATGGTGAGGATATTGTACCAAGAAAGAAATGAGAAATTGGCTTGAGAAGGGTCCAAACATCCACATGAAGGAGAGGGCTCTTCAGGAGGTAAGAAGGATGATGATCATTCCAAGAAAGGACATGGAGGTAATGGTGATCCACCACCCCCATCGTCACCTCCTTCCTCTTCATTCTCGTCTTCTTCTTCTGTGCATAAACATAGATCCTCTGGAAAAAGTCCTTTTTTGAAGCTTGATGTAAAATTCGAATTACCTATGTTTAATGGTGAAGTGAATGCAGAAAAGCTTGACAACTGGATTAGATAGTTGGAAGTTTACTTGAGGATGTAGAATATGCATGATGATGCCACAAAGATTGAGTTGGCTTCTTTGAGAATGGATGGAGCAACATTGGTCTAGTGGGAAGCCAAGACCAAAGAGGAGATCAAGAAATTTGGTAAGGTTACCTTAACATGGACTGACTTTCTGTTAGCCATTAAAAAAAAAATTATCCTCTTGCTCACATGCAGAAAGCCATTATGAACTGGCAAAATTTCAGACAACTTAAGGGTCAAAGTGTCCAAGACTACCCAAGAATTTAGGAGAAGAGGTCTCTTGTTAGGGGTAGATTTACAGACCCAGGAAACCTTGCTGAAATATATTGGTGGCTTGCATAGCTACCTTAGACACACCATCTTGATGTTTAACCCTACTAGCCTGGATGAGGTTTGTGCCCAAGCTACCCATTTAGAGGCAAGGGGAAAAAACACATTTGAAGAGGGTAGAAACAAGCCCGCCAAGGGGAAAAACAAAGAGAAAACCTCCAAGGGAAATGGAAAAAATAATGCATCTATCAAACAAGAGAGTGAGAAAGTGATCTGTAAACACTGTTCTAAACCAGGCCATGAGGAGAAAAACTGTTGGAAATTACATCCTGAAAAAAGACCTCAATTTAACGAATCCAAAGGGAAACAAAAAATTGCTGCTACTACATCTACTCCACAAAATTTAGGGGATGATTCAGGTGATGAAACCAAAATTACAGCCATGGGTTTGAAAAACTTGAAGGGAAAAGAAATGGAAATTCAAGCCAGCAGTAGTACCTCAAACTGTCATGTACAAGCTCCTAATGAGGAAGAAAGAATTGAACTGTTTCATGTGAGGGTGATTTCAAAACATACTAAGATTGACACACTTTTTGATAGTGGGTCACAAGCAAA
>APFE030015107.1:90073-135373 GCA_000404065.3 Pinus taeda | reverse complement strand
TGCAACAACTCAACTGACCCACAAAGAAAATGTATTTCCTTCTGACAGCTGCATGTGCCACATTTGTAGCTCAAACTGAAGTGCTCCAAGAGAATAAGATAAAGTCTATAGTCTAAATATTATTATAAGCTAATAATATTTGACTGCTCTATAATTAGACTTGACAGTGTCACGCTGTTGTCTAAAAATAGAAGTCCATCTATTTTTTCCAACTTGACCAATCATCCATAAACAGCATCCTGCAACTCATAGACATGATCCATATGTCTAAAAATAGACATAGTCTAAAAATAGACTTTGCGCCATAATTTGCCTGCGGGCCCACTTAGTGAAGGCGACTATTTTCACTAAGCTCCATCATCTTGTTGCAATCTCAACAAAGCCCTGAGAGATGCACCTTTAAAGTATAATATAATGGAAAAACAAGCTTTTTCTCTAGTCAAAGCTATTAAAGATTTCATAGTTTATATCTTGTATTCTCATATAGTAGCTTATGTTCTCAATGTTGTAGTCAAGGACATCCTAACACAAGATGGACCAGATGGAAAGAAAGGGAAGTGGATAGCTACCATATTAGAATATGACTTAGAAATTAAGCCTACAAAATTGATCAAAGGCCAAGGTTTAGCCAAGCTCATGGCTGAATCGAATTGTCAGGCCCTAGACATAAATTTCATTGCAGAATTGGATAACAAAGAGGAGATGGCAACTCCACAGATCAGCCAGGCCTTTATTGACTCACCATGGTATGCTAACATTGTATACATTTTACAAAATCTTCAAGCTCCTCTAGAGTTATGCAGGACTAAAAGTAGGTTCTTAAAAATGAAATCCTTGAAGTTTTGCATATTTGACAATGCTTTATTTTGGAAAAATCACGCAGGCAGCCTTATTAATTGTTTGTTAAAGGAAGAATCCGACAAAATATTACAGGAGTTTCATGCAGGTGACTGTGGGGGAAATATTTATTGGAAGACCATAGCTGATATCTTAAGAGCTGGTTTTTATTCGCCCACTCTATTTTTTGATGTAAAGAAATTTTAAACCTCATGTCACAATGTCATACTTTTGAAGGAAAAAGAAAACTATTACCATTACCTTTGAAACCAATATCTACTAGAGCACCATTTCAATAGTGGGGTCTTGACTTCATTGGTGAAATCCATCCCCCTTCCTGTGCCCAGCATGGATGGATCTTGACTACCACAGATTATTTTACAAAGTGTATAGAAGCCATACCCTCAAGACAAGCTACTGACACTGTCATAATAGGTTTCCTTGAGGCCAACATCCTGTCCAGATTCGGTTGTCCAACCAAAATCAGCACAGACAACGCAACAACATTTAAATCAAAGAGGATGATTGATTTCTACAACAAATATCATATAACCTTGGGTCACTCTACATCCTACTATCCCTAAGGAAATGGACTAGCAGAGTCTTCCAACAAGAGCTTAGTGAATATTATCAAAAAATTGTTGGAAGATAACAAGAAAACCTAGAACAAGAAGCTAGTAAATGCCTTTTGGGTAGATAGGTTGACCACAAATAAATCCATTGGTACTAGTTCTTATCAACTAGTCTATGGAATGGAGGTTGTTTTCCCATCTTCCTTGGGAACACCAGTGGTGAAATTGTTCCAAGAAGGACAAGTTGAGCCAAACAATATTCAAAGAAGGATCAATTAGACAATTCACTTACAATAGACCAGGGAAGAAGTGTATATTAGATCCCAAGTTGTGCAGGAGAGAATCAAGAAAGCTTTTGACAAAAGGACCAAGGAAGAAGATTTCTACCCAGGAGATAAAGTTTTGAAATGGGACTCAAGAACGGAAGATAAAGGTAAACATGGGAAGTTTTACTTCCTATGGAAAGGCCCTTACATCATTTATGCTTTCAAGGGTAATAATGTTTTTTTCCTCAAAGAATTGGATGGTGTAGAAGTAGAAGGAGGACCAGTTAATGGTCGAATGCTTAAGCACTATATAGACCCCAGTCACTGATTTCCCTAATCACTTGTACATATTTTATTATTCAAAAAGTTTAGTGTTGATTGGATGGTAATTTTGGAGTTGAAGCTCGAAGAGAAGGCCCTAAGCTGCAAAAGTTTCACTGTCATAAATATCAATAAAGCAGCAAAGCAAAAGGGAAAAGTTGCAGAGTAAAATCACAGTAATTCAAAAGGCCATTGATCTATTAGTTCTTGACATTTCACCAGGAAATATCATCCCCAAGTGGAGCCACTGTTAGGTTCCTATACCAATAGGGGTCATAATTTTTGAATAGCTGAGGTTAAATCTGTAGTATGTACATACCTTTGCTTTTTGCAAATGTTTTCCATATTCAAGAAAATATATATATAATATATATAATATTATATATATATATATATATATATATATATTTATATATATATATATATATATAATAATATATATATATATATATATATATTTATAATAATTAAATTAAATTAAAAAATGTAAAGAGGGTATGTCCTAAAAGAAAAATCAAAGGTCAAAAAAGATTAAAAAATGAACCCCAAGAAATAAAAAAGACCATGAAAGTGTGCAAGTCAAAAAGCCACTAATATTTATTTTTTGTACATAATAAAAGATTGTGTGCAACTTGTTACCTTTGCCACAATCCATGATAATCAAAATTTTTAAACTTGACTATTTCATGTTGTCAATTTTATGCTTATAGATAGAGAATAAAATCTGACCAAACTGTTTAATCTTGGCAGATAAGTAGATAGATAGAGTAATAAAAGGATCTCAACAGTTTAATCTGAGCCCTTGGATGTAATAAGGTTAGACTTAGATAGATTAATTTTGTAAAATAAAAGAAAAAGTTTTGATGAAGGGTTTGCCAGCTTAAGTGCACCCTAATAATGAGAAGTAAAAATGGTAGGATGAGTAGATGGGTAAGTAGTTGAATGGTTGCAGAATTATGATGATTGATTAGAGAAGATCATATCATTTACCTTCATCATAAAATTTCTAAGTATGGATGAAAATTGAGCATTTACCAAAGTACACAAAGTCAATTGATTAACTTCCCTCATTCATTACATTTTTCAATTAACTAAATTCCAAGAAAAGCCTAAAAGTACCTAAAATCTTAAGTTAAAGCGGCTCAAAGCATTTCTCTGACTTCTAGAGGGACTGGACCCTCGGCCCAATAACTTATAGGTCCTAAGTACTAAAATTCCCCTCATAAGCATTCACCCCCTCCATAATTCACTCATTTTCCCTAATAAACCCTTTTTCCCTAAGGATAAAACCTTAGAAAAGTGATCACCCCCCAAGCAAACCCCTTTTCCAAAGAAACCCACAAAAATAACACTAAGCCTAGGTTATAATGTGTTTATAAAATAAAATGAATTATAAATACACATTTGACTTGGCGCTAAGTTATTTTCCGCTTTCAATTCATATTAACTTTAACTTTATATATTAAAGTCCTGAAAGAGAAATATAACCCTTCCCATATATAATTATAAATAAAACCCCTATATTAATATCCCGCTCGGAAGTTTGAAACATAAACTTTATTAGTGTCATGAATGATTAAAAGGGTTAATTAGTCGATCAGTAGCTAATTAATAACCAAAACACTCCGCTGAATAAAAGAGATTAATGAATCAATCTGTGGTCAATTCATAATCGCCCCCTGCCAATAAAATCACCCTCGGTGCCCTTAATCCACCATAATCCATCATTAATTAAACCCCATCATGCGTAAACCCCGTCGGGCCCCTCCATTAAACCTCATGTCAAATCCTCGCCCCGATCACCGTACAATCAGGTCCTATTTGATCCGACGGTTGACGATCATATCGGGCGGCCTCCAAAAGCCGACCTTTACCCGCCTGATATGGGTGGTTTCACTGTTCACCCCACTGCTACGTGGCGCTCGATGTATGGCATCGGGCAGCCTTCCCCTGAAACCGCTCTAGCCCCAAAGCTATGCGAAATAAAACCACTTACTACCTCTGGCTAGACGACAAAATGTCTCATCCCCCGCTTAACTTCAAACATACCTTTTCCCGTGTACCTGCCAAAACAGTTGACCTTGCAAATAAAACTAAAAAAACTCATTGTTTTTAGTTTTATCATGACAAAGACCGCTCAGACCTCCATGCAAGCACCAAAGTACATGCAACCATCAACCCACGTCCAACTGCCATCCTACTGAAGTTGTTGAAGTTCAAAACCATCCTTTAGTCATGTGCGCTTCCTGCAAACAGTGCACAATCGCCCATCAATTCGTTTAGAGTCAAAACTAGGTATTTACCCAAATTCATTGAGAAACCCTATTTAATTCCCAAATCTTTACTCAATTGCTTTAAACTATTAAGTAATTCAGTAAAACAAGTGCCCTGCAACTCCAAACCATTCTGAATTAAACCAATTTTCCCCCAATTTGACAGAAAACCTTTCACCCCTGTCCTTGAATCCACAAGAACCAAGGATGGCTGCGCCAATTGCATTGAATGTCCTACCAGTTTCTACTCCCCACAGGAATTTAGACCATATCTCATTAGCAGACAAAGACTTTCAAATTAAAGAAATCTCTGTTGAAGAATCCCCATTGAAATTACGCTTCAGGTACAGAGACCAGTACTTGAACCATGCAGACAAAATATGTCTTTGAGAATCAAACTTGCCCAAGTACCAATTCCCCAGCATCCATATCTTCCCCGAAATTGTTCATCATTGTCATGCGAACTATAATCCCACCTTAAGAACAGTGATGTCCCCCGACCAAACAATACCTTTCACCATCCCCGTTGAATCCATAAATGAAATGTTGTAGTTACAGCCTGGTCAAAATCTTAATTCCCTTTCTATTGGAGATCTACTCAACAGATTCCCTACAGTTACCTCCATCAAACTTGCTCAGTTATTCCAGACTTTCATTGTAGAAGAAAAACACATACCAAAGGATCCCCCTCCTTACATGTCATCCTTTTTTTCTTAGCTTGGCGAATACATCATATCAATGATATCTAGTGTTCTAGGCTATACTACTAGTGAATACGTAGATGAAATTATTCCTGCCTACATGTCCATTTTCACTCCTGGGCAGCCCCCTGCCATCATGTTTCACTATGCCAAATTCATCTCAGATAAAATGCATGATCAGTCCATGAGATTGGAAAATGAGAGAGTGTTCAAATACTCATCAGTGTTGTATCATCTCTTTCTCTACTAGCAAGTTGACAAATTTCCCTTCATTGTTTAGAAGCTTGACACCAGAGGCAATCCTAGATCAGTTGTCTTCTGGACCCCTATAATCCACAAATATGAATCTCCATACACCTATATATATTTTATAGATCTATTTGTGCATCCAGTAGCGACCATGCTGATAGGTAGTCCTCCTCCAAGAATCAGTGCAGATATCAGGAGGGTCCTACAGCTGTTCGAACAGTACAAAGTGGAAGATTGGTACTTGTACCAAAATCACACTGAAATCAGAATATATGGCTGTAAATTGGCACCTTACAAATTGCCAAGATACCTCCCAATGAGATTATTTTCCTTGGAGTACTACAGGAAAATAATCAACTCTGACAAGGTACATTTTGTGAAGGCCAAGAAAAAGGCACAACTCCAAATAAAAGACCAGCTAGGCCCCTTTGTTAAAAATGCAACAAGATGATGGAGCTTAGTGAAAAGAAGTCGTCTTCACTAAGTGGTTCCGCAGGCAATTTTTGGCACAAAGTCTATTTTTAGACTATGTCTAATTTTAGACATATGGATCATGGTCTATGAGTTGCAGGATGCTATTTGTGGATGATTGGTCAAGTTGGTAAAAATAGATGGACATCTATTTTTAGACATATGGGCAAAGTTTATTTTTAGACTGTCGGGCTAAAAATAGAATAGTCGAATATTATTAGCTCTTAATAATATTTGGACTATAAACATTATCTTATTCTCTTGGAGCACTTCAATTCGAGCTACGGATGTGGCACATGCAGCTACCAGAAGGAAATACGTGGTTCCTATGGGTTACTTGAGCTATTTCTTGGAGGACTTTAGTTAGGACTTCAATGATTGAGTTCTGTGGAGTTGGATCAGGAGTTGATGGAGTTGTGTTCAGTTTGACTTAGTTGAACTAGTTGTATTTAGTCTAACTAACAAATACACTAGTGATGAGTGATGTGAATTAGTTATTAATTAATTCACTAGTTATTAACTCATAAATCAACTGAGGAATACATCAGTTAACTCAGTGCATGGACAGTTCAGTGGAGACAAGTGTTAGAGGTAAGTGAAAGGGCAAGATAGCTGTCAGTTGTGACTATAGTTGTGCATGAGATTTGCACATGCATGGATTGAGTATTTCCAATGAGGATTTCGTGGTATATACAAGGGAAATACGAATTTGGATCATTCATTCATCAATATTCTCATGCAAGATTACGCAGTGGAGGCAGGCAAGCAGCGGAGGAGATTTGAACCTGTGATTGATTCAGATCTGAGATAGTTTGTGTGTAACAGGTGGAGATAGTGCTGAGTACTTGTGAGGAGTATTGTACTATGTATTTTTACATGTTCTCAATCAATATAATATACAGATAATTGGGGGTTTTCAGCTTTATGCTTTCCCCGGGTACATACTGTGTTGATATGTGTGATTGATGCTTCAATGTGCGCATGCGATTGTTTCTTAATTCCGCAAAATTGATGATCAACGTAGAGGAGGTTATGTATTATGCATGATTCTGCAAATAGTGTATAATCAGGATAATCTCTGTGAATAAGTGTAATATTATTCAAAATTTCTACATGGTATCGGAGCTGTTGATCATCAGATCTACTATTCAGGAAGTGCTAACATTCTATTTCTTCAGGCAGAGTATGTAATCGGTCCAGGTAGCCTCTGGATTCATCCTTCGTTTGGAAGGTTAGATATCTGGTGAATGCCCATACAGTCGATCTCTGTACAAGAAATACCTTGTTCTCACGAATTCTAGATCGGAAGCAGTTGAGTTGGAGCTGGTGGAATTCAAATTTGCAGCAGTGTTTTCTTGGTGTCAAAACTAAGATGTCTTTCACAGGATTGCGATTAGAGTATGCCCTTGAGGGTAGTACGAACTATATTGCATGGAAGGACAGGATGGAGGTAGTATTGGATGATAACGGGCTGAAGGAGTTCATAGAGAGGGATGTCCCAAAGCCTACTGATGCTACTCAAGCTGATGCTTGGCAAAAGATGACCGCAAAATGTCGAAGGATTCTGTTGGAGGGCATGAAGGATCACATTGTGTCCAACCTCCATGCAAAGGCTACTCCATATTTGATGTGGAAATCATTAACAGAATTATTCCAAAGCAAAAGCAATCAGAGGAAGCTAGCGCTCAAAGATAAACTCAGAAACATCAAATGCGAGAAGGGTGACAGTATGCCCAAGTATCTCACGAAGTTCACTCAGTGTCAAGATGAGCTGGGAAGTGTGGGGGTTACTGTTGATGATGAGGACTTGGTGAGCTTGGATCTCCTTGGTCTTCCAAAGAGTTGGCATTCCTATCAGGACTCTGTCAATGGTTAGGAGAAATTGTCAGGATGGGAGAGACTTTGGTCTGATCTTGTGCAAGAGGAGATCAGGCGGAATACCAGGGACGGATCTTCATCAAAGGCATCTGATGAAGAAAATTGCGCTTGGTTGCCAAAGCAAAGAAGGGGAAGAACAAGAAAGCTTCTCATTCTGGTGCGAAAGGCAAGAAGTAGGACATGTCCAAGGTGAAGTGCTTTCACTGTCACCAGCACGGACACTATGCCACAGATTGTCCGCAGAAGAAGAAAAATAAGCAAGTTGTTGGATCTGCAACGGGAGAGGCCTTAGCCTCGCAGTTTGAGTTGGATTTTTCACTGATCGCATGCTTGGTATCAAGTGTGATGGGATCGGTATGGTTCTTGGATAGTGGTGTGTCTTTTAACATGACAAGAGATCGAGATTTGTTTTATGATCTGAATGAGAAAGATCTTGGAGTGCACATTGAGACGGACGATGATGGTAGATACAGTGCGACCAGTATCGGTACCATTTCCTTTGAGAGGGAGTCTGGTAAACCCTTCATATTGAAGGAAGTGATGCATGTTCCAGGATTGAAGAAGAATCTTATCTCTGTGGCAATGTTAGAAGACAAGGGATATGATGTTGTTTTCAGCGAGGGAAAGGCTTTCCTGCGTAGTAAGACAACTTGAGAATCCCGGAAGATAGGGGTTCGAGTCAGGAAACTTTATCACTTGCATGTAGATGCATGCAAAGCCTTGAGTAGCAAGGCAACTGATGAAGACTTGGTGGTTGAGAGGGAGGGTATATTACCTCTCAACATCTAGAGCCAGAAGAAGTCTCAGGCAATGGTGGAGGAGCCACGATTAGTGCAGCACCTTCAGGAGGTTGTGAAGAGGGAAGCTGAGGGGAGTGGAAGAGACCACTCATGCAGAGACCTCCAGTAGGGGAAAACTTTGAGCCAGGTGGGCTGAGGGATCACATGCAATCATACCTCCATGTAGGAGGTGGGGCAATATAGGGTGATCGTCCGAAGGAGGAGGGGCACGATCCTTGAGGTACCCAACCTCTTGGATGAGACCTTGCTACAGGAGCCCGGATGTGGAGTAGCAGGAATTGACTGATTGGGTAGAGACAGATGCAGATGGAGTGGCAGAGAGAGCGACAGTGCAGGGAATCCCAGGACAGCGCATAGCTAGCAGGCTGCAGCAATGCAAGAGGCACAAGTGTTTTGCACAGTGCTAGGTGGCACAGAGAGGTGTGCAATGGTGCGAGATGCATGGATATGTTGCAGTAGCACAGATTTCAGAGAGGGAGCACTTGTCAGTAGCAGGAGAGCTTCCAGAGTATCTTTCTAGCTCAACAGAGGGGTCAGTTGGGAGTGTTTTTGTTCCAAGTGTTGTTGGAGCAAGTGGACCGGGCAGATGTCTTGCATGCAGAATATTCCAGAATTACAGGATAGGGGTTGCAGATAATCCATATCTTGTTGATAGGGAGTGTTGAAAAGGCAACAAGATGATAGAGCTTAGTGAAAAGAAGTCGCCTTCACTAAGTGGTCCCGCAGGCTATTTTTGGCACAAAGTCTATTTTTAGACTATGTCTATTTTTAGACATATGGATCATGGTCTATGAGTTGCAGGATGCTATTTGTGGATGATTGATCAAGTTGGTAAAAATGGATGGACCTCTATTTTTAGACATATGGGCGAAGTCTATTTTTAGACTGCCAGGCTAAAAATAGAACAGTCGAATATTATTAGCTCTTAATAATATTTGGACTATAAACATTATCTTATTCTCTTGGAGAACTTCAGTTCGAGCTACGGATGTGGCACATGCAGCTGCCAGAAGGAAATATGTGGTTCCTATGGGTTACTTGAGTTATTGCTTGGAGGACTTCAGTTAGGACTTCAGTGATTGAGTTCTGTGGAGTCGGATAAGGAGTTGATGGAGTTGTGTTCAGTTTGACTTAGTTGAACTGGTTGTCTTTAGTATAACTAACAAATACACTAGTGATGAGTGGTGTGAATTAATTATTAATTAATTCACTAATTATTAACTAATAAAGCAACTGAAGAATACATCAGTTAACTCAGTGCATGGACAGTTCAGTGGAGACAAGTGTTAGAGGTAAGTGAAAGGGCAAGACAGCTGTCAGTTGTGACTATAGTTGTGCATGAGATTTGCACATGTATGGATTGAGTATTTCCAATGAGGATTGTGTGGTATATCCAAGGGAAATACGAATTTAGATCATTCATTCATCAATATTCTCATGCAGTATTGCGCAGTGGAGGTAGGTGATCAGGAGCTCAGGACCAAGTGTCGTAAAATGGTCAAAAATGAAAGTGCTTAGACCTGGTTTGAACCTAAACAATTGGATAGAGCTCGTCCTCCTGATTCCAGCACCATAAATGGTTCGAAAAACGATCTCCGTATGCAGAAGTTATGCTAAAAACAAAATCACCCAATGACTCTTAATTTTTGAATTTTTTAAAAAAAAAAAAAAAAAAAAAAATATTCTTATAAATATTCCTTTTGGGGCAACCAATGGCAGGGAGCCACGTGTCAAGCCCGGAGGACCACGTGGCCCGGGTAACATCATCATGGTTAATATTTTGGCAATGGAGAGATTTGAACACGCAACTTGTCTCAAATCACTTTAGCGCTTTACTATATGAGGACTTGTTATGTGAGCCGCACATATTAAAGTTGAATTGTAAATTTGGTTTGGGCGGAAACCAAAGCGGGCGAGCCCCTAAGGGCCAGCATCCTATACACGTGACCTCACGCCATCGACCATGTGCCAAACTCCTCAACCGCCGGGGTAAATAGTTACCGTTTTATATACGTGGTCACATTTGCTTTTAACGCGGGGACACACTAACAGTTCAACAACCTTTGACAAACGGTTTGACACGTAATCTTATGCGTCTAACCATAGTCCCGTAAACCACGCTCACATGCAAATTGAACTGGAAATCCACCAAAGGTTAATGCGCAGTAAAGATGGCAGAGTTTTTGAGCGGACCCGCCATAATTGGCGGAGTTAACTGGACTCCAACTAAAGTTAGCTGGAGTGTTTCTAGGCAAACTGGAGGAAATCTTCAATGAGCCATAACTTTGGCTAGGAAAGTCCTTTTTGGACAATTTTTTTTTAATTTTGGGTCTCTTTGACCTTCTGAAGCCATTAGCACAGGTTTCATAGCCATCTGAGGTTTTTTGCAAGTGTTTTGCTTCGTGGAAGTTCCAGGAGCCACCAGGGCCAAATCAGTTTGGGAGCTGCATGGGGAATTGTGCAGCCAGTGAATGTGGAACGAAGGTCATTCCTAAAGTTTTTCAGTATTCTGAATCCATTTTTACAGCTCGTTTTTCCTGTTGAGGCATTCTTCTCACTGTTTAGTTTCAGGGAAGCTTTCAGGGCCACCAGGGCCATTTCAGTGCTTGCGCTGTTTGGGGGCTATGTTCATCCATTTTTGGTGATTCAAAAGCCTATGTCTGCTATTTTTGACCTTCTGAATCTAATGGCAGAGGTTTCAGAACCAATTGAGGTCATCTTCACCTCGAAATTCTCCATGCAAGTTTAAAGAGCCATCAGGGCCAATTGGGGAAAGTACTATATAAGGTACAATTTCACTGTTTAGTGCTTGGGAAAGAGCATGTTTAAATAATTCCTATCTTCTGATTCTATATTTATAGTCAGATATGTCTTTTGAGACACTCATATTCTTGTATTAGCCTTTGTAGCATTTTTAATACAAGAGGACAAGCCTAGTTTGAGAGGCTTGGTCCAGCAGATGTAGCCTAGAAGGGGTGAACTACTTTACCATTTTGATATCTTTATTTGCTGAAGATGATATGCTAAACAAAACTGATATAAAGTGTTAAACATCAAATATACATAACTTGCATACACACATAATCACCTATTCAGCTGCAGAAAGTTATTTGTCTTATTTCGCAAGACATCAAACTTCAAGTATGTGTATGTCAAAGACTTCTAAGTGTTTACTTTGTTATTTCTTTAGGCAGAGCCTGTAGAGGGCCAGGTAGCCTCTGGAACTCATCCTCTCTTTAGAGGTGACATGTTCGGTGAATGCCCCTACAGTCTATCTCTGTATAAGAAATAAGAAGTTTTCACCTTTTTATAGGTCACTTGGAGTGTATAACTCACATTTGAAATTATGGAAAATGGATACCTTGCACCCTTAAACAAGTACATTCCATTTTCAGATCAGCAGGCAAGCAGCGGAGGAGATTTGAACTTGTGATTGATTCAGATCTGAGCTAGTTTGTGTGTAACAGGTGGAGGTAGTGTTGAGTACTTGTGAGGAGTATTGTACTATGTATTGTTACATGTTCTCAATCAATATAATATACAGATAATTGGGGGTTTTCAGCTTTATGCTTTCCCCGGGTACATACTGCGTTGATATGTGTGATTGATGCTTCAATGTGCGCATGCGATTGTTTCTTAATTCCGCAAAATCGATGATCAACGTAGAGGAGGTTATGTATTATGCATGATTCCGCAAATAGTGTATAATCAGGATAATCTCTGTGAATAAGTGTCATATTATTCAAAATTTCTACACCCTTTGTGTGTAACAATAGAGAAGTTGGAAGAATTGCAGAGGAAATTCTTCAAGGGCTCAAACTCAAACAAAGTTTCATCTGGAGATATGACCCCTTTGATGTCCTTTGTAACAAAAGACAGAAAAACAAATTGTCTCCCTACATCCACCACTGAATTCCTGAAATAGAACAATATGAAAATCAACTGGAATGGGTGGAGAATACTCTAGTAGATAGGGATAGCACATAAACTGCTATCAATAATGTGTTGATTGATTTAGAAAGAAGAAATGATGAAGATTCCTTTGTACAAGTTCCAGGAGAATCCCAATCCCAAAGGGAGACACAGGAACACATTGAGCAATTGGCAGAAGAAGGACCTCAAGAGCAAGAGGAATCTGAACAACCAGACATATCAGAAGATCTGGCTCAACCAGAATACATCATGAGTAATCCTCCTATTGTATAGACTCCTTTACACAAGGAGAAGAATCCCAAAATAGACAGAGAGGAGGCCACTCCTTCTAGCGGACCTATTGCACATACTTATGTCAAAAGGAAAAGGTTGAATCCTTTTTCAAAACAAGAGTTTATAGAGGAAACAACTAGAACCATAGGTACAGAAAGAGCAGAAAGCAGGCAGACCACTCCCTCTGGAGGTACACAAGAACCTTTCACTTCACAGGCTCAAATGCTAGAGAGACAACAGAGCGTGGAAGTATCCTCCTTCAAGGCTCCAACAAGCCAAAACTAAGACATCAGAGAGAAATACAAAGAAATAAAGGCCATAAATGAAATATTAAAGGCCCAAAGTTATGCACAATACCTTAAAATGGCTCCCACAAATCAAACAAGGCTAATGTTAGCCTTTGATGTAAAAGAAGGTAAAATGCAAATGACTTTCATGAAGCCTACAACAGAACAACCAAAGTCTATAACAGATTATTTGAAGACAGATTTTGAAGTATTGGCGAAGGATATACATCCTATCAACCAAATATAATTACACAAATAGACTGGGAAAATGGTCTATTCTACATTGACTAGCAAGGCCATTATAGCACACCAACTCCAAAATTTGCTGAATAATATGTCAGCGAAATTCCAGTTAGAGAAGGCCTCTTCACAGGCCAAGGATACCATAATAAAGTCCTTAGAGGACTTAATCATAGATATGGGACATGATCCCAAGGATGTAAAGGCTGCAAAAAAGCTAATTGAAAAGAAAAATGATGATATAGCTGCATTGAAAAAGCAGCTTAAAATTCCTCCTCTACATCATCCACAAACAACTGAAGTATTGGAAACTTGAAAGGAGGAAGAGCTTACAGATTTAGTCCTTAAGCTGAATGATCAACTAAAAGAAATAAAGAAAGAGCTGGATAACTTGATTTAGTCTAGACAGAGTGAGTTGGCCACCACTCCACATATTGTTATTCCTACAGTCTCGACAACAGTACCCTCCACATTGGCTACTTCCTTAGCACCAACAGTTCCACCAGCTATAGTTATGCCAGTCACAGTACATCTACAAGCGCATGGACATCCATAGAAAAGACAGATGAATTGGTAAAAGCCATGGAGGAAATGACCATCCAGGCTACTGAGCTTAAAAATCTTAAAGAGAAAAATTGTCAAGTTTGGAGACTGATTGCAAACTTGCGCAAATACAACAAAGGAAAGAAGTTCAGAAGAATCAAAGAATGGGAGAAAGGACAAAATTCCTTAAAAAGGACTTGACATTGCAAAATCCACTACGAGATATGAAGGAAATGCTCTGGGCCAACATCATTGACTCTATCAATGATGTTTGGCCATCTATTTAAGTAATTTTTTAGCAAACTGAACTGGTGAAAGTGGCCATCGAATCAATTCATAAAACAAGAGAAGAGCTGGGAGACAAACCTGAAGAGGCCAACCAATTGATAGAACTTTTGAACAGTAAAAACAGGTATCAGCTAGATGAACTGGTCATAGAAGATAGAACAAGGACCATTATAAAAATCAAGAAGATTCTCATGAGAAGGAACCTTATGCTCAATCTTGAGAAAGGATGCCAAAGCATCCAAGCTGATATTGATAGATTTATGAGAAAGTTTGGTATTTTAAGGGAAAAACGACTCCCCAGTCCTATGGTAATCCATGAAAAGCTAATGACCAAGGATGATTACATTGAAAGACTAAACAAGTTGGCTAATAGCTAAGCTAGTACTTCAGGGGTAAAAGCTCTGCCCACAGGAAAGGTATTATATGATAATTTGGAAAATCTATTTTTTCTAGAGCATGGGATAAAGCATATGTTCATCAACAAGATAAATTTTTTCCAAGTACACCAAGGCTGATGAGATATATAGAATAATGCTAAAGATGAAATTACCTAAATGTGAATGGTGGATGAAACTAACAGATTTACTATAAAGTTATTGTAATAAATCTATATGGCAGCCAGGTAAAACAGATAAAACAAGGTCAAAGTGTAGCAGGTAAAGAGTATCAGTAGGTTGAAGACAGAAAGTGATTCCAACGCACATCTATCAAGCAATTGAAAGAGCCAAATCCGAATTACAACAGCCAGCACAGTCACAATAAAAGGGACAGTAAGAAGACAGTTCTCCATCTGTCTCTATCTTCGTGCTTCAAGATATTTTTGGTTTCCTAGAATAATTCTCATATTTCTATGAGATATTTTGTAACATTTTTTGTATAAATACTTCACAATTTTAAGTAATTAGGGTGGATTAAAATACATTTTTGTAGACATTGTATTCAAGACTGGACTAGTTTTGTTGGGTCATGAAGTAAAGCTAAAGACATTGCATTGGATTCATGTGCACAGTTGGAACCAAATAAGTATTATCTCTTCTGTTTAATTATTGTTTTCTCGTCATGTTATGATATTCACATGTTTTCTCTATGAAATCTGAACAATAAAGAAGGAATTATGTTTCATAATTAGCTTAAATGTTGTCTGTCTTGACTATTTACTTTCTCATTGTTTTCTACTAAACTATCTTGGTTTGGGAATTCTTAATTGCTCCCTTACTTCTGTAGTTTTCCCCCTCAGGTCCATAGTAAAGGATTCTTAGTTTCCCTTTGCTACTGATCTCCTTATGCTCTTCATCTTGATCCTGGTTTAAGGATTTTTCGTTTCCCTTTTACCCTGGTTAGGACTACTTCACCCATTTGAAACTGCAGATTTGCTTTTTGCTATGCTAGCCTGCCCTGTGAATTCATCCTTTAGTAATTGATCAGATCCAGTTAAGCTACTCTTTGATTGACTCCATAGCCCAATGGCCTGAATACTTGTTCTTCCCATCTATTTTCTTAAATCCACCACCCAATCAAAACCAAAACATCATGAACACTAAGAACTAGCCTGAAATCTTACTCAAAACAAAGTTAAATTATAAAGAGAGAGCCTGCTCTGGACTTAGGTTGGCTAGAACCTGAGTCTAAAAGATTATGTTTGTGGTTGCCTTAGATTATTCCTTCTTTGATATATTCTAGGGAATACTTCTGAGTGATAACACCTTGAAGCCTGAAATCAGTGGATTTTTTCCAGCTTCCATTAAAAATTTCCTAAGAGAAACGCTTGAAACAATCACACAACTTATATACACCATGAGCACTGAGTTTTGCAAGAATCTTAGTGGATAAGTGATAGAAATATACCCCCGCAATGTTAGATTGGAGCTCAAGGTTTGGACAACCAAAGGAACAAATTTTTGGATCCCATGTTCATCATTAGAGAAGTGACATTTTATGGTGATAGGTGGAATCCCTCCTACCCTACGTTAGTCTTCATTGGAGCAACGTGAGAAGACTATAGTGGGAAGAAGACCCTGAGTATATGAGTAGCAGTAGTGGGAAATTGTGAGTTGTTCACAAATGGAGTTGTGAACAACTCTACAAGGTACTCGATGTATTAATGCATTGATGGACAAATGATAAACGAGAGAGAAGATTGAGTAGCGTTGATTTAGTGGCTAGATGGACTTGGAGCATTGATAGAGACCGGTGATGTAAATTGGGAGCAAAGGACCCGCAGGTGTACATGATATGAAAAATAAGTTAAGATCATGCACTACATCATCTAGACCGACAAATTATCTTGTATGTTGTATTATTGTACTTTTGGATATTTGAGGGACATTATTCTTGGTACAGTAGCCCTAAAATGTTGTATTATATCAATCAGATTAATATAACTAAGATTGAGTTATTATACAAAATTTTGTAAAAAGTGTGTATATTTTGTGCACTAGTATATTTACTATTGTTTATTGTTCCGTTGTGTGAAGAAGCTTAATTGTGATTCTTGCTTTGGTAATTTCAATGATTTGAGATTCTATCCTAGACACTAGGATCATGGAAAAACAACATGGTATAAAATTGTGTCTGAGCTACTTTGAAGGGACAATGAATCAGAGTGTGCACAATGAAGTACAACTTGAAAGAGAGTTGGTCACATTGTAGGTGAAGGGATCACTACAATTTCAAATTTGTAGGTTGGTCTCTAGTATGAGGATAGGTTGGAAGGGTTTTCCAACTATAGTCCATGAAAGGAAAGGATCAAGTTGGTCTTGCATGTCAATAGAATCTGGGAATTCGTCGAGAAAGCCATTAAGAATCCAATTGACCTTAAGGATCTAGAAGTGTATGAGGAATTGGATACAAAGTTGAGGTTGATCATCCTAGATGGTGTGAAGAACCCCCTAATACCTCATTTGTTCGAAAATAACTCTGCACATGAGATGTGGATGGCTCTTTAGAATTTGTCTCAGAATAAGAATGAGAACTAGGTATTGATATTGGAGGATAAGTTGATGTCCACCAAGGTGATGTAGGGTGAAGGAGTGACTTCAAATATGACAAGGTTATCTCAGGTCAAAGATGAGCTTGCTTCCATCAGTGTGACTATTTTAGATTCTAATATGGTGAGGATTTCTTTGAAAGGGTTCACCGAGGAACAGAAGCCCTTCATCAAGGGGATTGTTTCCAAAGAGAAGTTCCCATAATAGAATAGGTTGTGGGAAGACTTCATTCAAGAGGAGTTGCAATATGAGATTCTTCACCCACAGAAGAAGGCTTCAGATGATGGTGTGGCACTTGAAGCACAAATGAAGGCAAAGTAAAAGAAGGAATTGAATAAAATCAAGTGTTTCAACTGTGGCGAGCAGGTCATTTTTTGACGAGATGTCTGAAGAAGAAGCAGGGAGATGAGAAGAAGAAGAAAGGGAAGTAGGTCATTGATGTTGCCACTTCTACCAAGATAGATGATCTCACCATGAGGTTTGAGAAGTACTTTTTCTTGATCTCTCATTTCTTATAGGGTACCATCGAGGAGGCTGCATGGTGCATGGACAACAAATCATCGAAGGATATGTCAGGGTCACAGGAGGTATTTGAGACTCTAGTTGAATGGGACTCGATGTTTCATATGGTGTTGGAAGACAAGAGTCAGAAGGAGATAAGAGGATCAAGGGGCATGACATTCAAGATGGAGTCAGGATAGGGGATGCAAGTTCAGGATGTATTTTTTGTACAAGGACTCAGATATAGTGTGATGTCAGCCTCAACGATCGAGCAGAATGGGTGATGTTGTTTCAAGATGGGGAGGAAAGACTCAGGCCAAGAGGCTCTAGCTCTGTAGGTGTTGTGATTGGAATTAGAGAGCATGGTCTATATAAGCTGACAAACAAGCCTATAAATCATGGGAAGAAGAAGAAGATGGAGGACTAGGTTCCAGAGAAGTGGGTGTAGGTGTAAGATTTAGAGGAGGAGGTACAAGTTCCAGAGAAGAAGGTCCAGGTTCCAAAGGCTCAGAGGCAATTGAATTCTAGAGAGAGTTTTCGGGTTCAAAGGGATACTTCTCAACCCAAGAAGAGCGCATGGTCAGTGGGGAGAAAGGGTGATTGTACAACTAGAAAGAAGGAATCATGGAGAGAGTGGAAGACATTCTAGGAAAAGAAGAAGGAGGAGGAGGCTTCTAGTGATAGTGACACTTCCAAGAGAGACACAATCCATGCTACAAGGATTGTTGTAGTTATGGGCACTAGGAGTTGGGCGAGTGTTGTGAGAAATGATGATGATGATAATGAGCTACTTCCTAGTCTTGGAAGTACCTCCCTCACTAAGATAGAGTGTTGATTTTTGGTAGCTTGGGAGGTAATCAAAGCCCTTGGGTTTGGGGTTTGGAGGTTGTATTTCCACAAAAGTGTTTTGTCGGCTTGGAACCCAAGCAGTGGGCTTTGGACCCAAGCATGTGGGTCTAAATCCATGAGGAGTTTTGGACATATGATGGATGGAGATGATACATGACATCGAGATGAACATAATGTTTTAAAAATCATTGAAATCCAAGTTGTTTATGAAGAGAAAATAATTTTTGAAGATAATGAGTGGGTTTGGTAAAGATCAACTAGGTGTTTAAAGACCTCGTGACAAGTTTTCAAGCCCACACATGTGATTTTATGGATCCCTCATGTTGGATATTGAATATGAGGTAATTGTGAGTCATTTTGAGTATGTTATGAGCAACATTTCATAGAAATACAACTTTAGAAGCAACCACTATCACTTGGGGACAAGGGATGGAGGTAAATAGGATTGTTTTGTGTTCGATTTGTCTCTTATGCAAGTCTAAATAGAGAGCAGGTAGGATGTAACTCCTACATGGATTCTGGGTTGATTTGGAGTGACCTAAGTGTTAGTATATTATATATTACGGAGCAATGGAACACATAAAATATTGTAGAAATATAAACATAGAAAACGCACAAAATAAGAGAGACACAGATATACGTGGTTCACCCAGTTTGGGCTACATCCACCCCGAACAGCCAGTCCTTCCTTTCTATTATCCAGCAAAATGAAGAGACACAACCTACAGCAAATCCGCTGTAATATCCTCTGTCTTCTCTCACAGTCTCACCTCTTTGTTTCTTGCTCACACACAAATACACATCTATCTCACAGCCTCAAATACAATACCCTCATACAAAGAGAGGGGTTGCCTTCTAGGGCAAAAAACCCTAAACTAAACATAAGTTCTACCGTTAGATCATCCGCCTAATGAACGACCCAGATTGACTAGAAATTACTATGCTTTTACAAGGTAATATTACAGTTGTTTTTAGCTTCGGGGGCACTGCCCCCGAAACCCCCCGCTAAGGGGGGGCTCCCAAAGGTCGCACCCGCCCCCCTTGGACCCCCCTGCAGCGAATATTTTACGGGCGATGTTGCCGCCCCCATTTTGAACTAGGGTCCAATGTGGCGGTACTTTTGAATATAGAAGATAATCAGGCTCCACACCCAACACTAAGTGTTGGTTCTTCTCTCTTTCAAGAAGCCGCAAGGTGGTTGTATCCTTTAGGTAGCCATAAGTCTATTTGGGAAACATTTAGGAGGGGTCGAGAACTATTTTAAGGAGAAACCTAGCTCAGGTTGAAGAAGAGAAGAGGTCGCAACAATAGGATGCACTTTTGAAGGATTAAAGTGAGCTCATGTGGACTATCATCTTACCCTAACCAGTGAGCCTAAATTGCTTCAGTTTTACACCATTCAAAAAGGTATGTGTGTGTTGTATTTATGTTGGAATTTTTGTTAGGAGGATAGTTGTATTGGGCATCTTGTGTTTGGTGGAGGGAAAATGTAGATGTCCAAGAGTATCCCTAGAGCAATGGGCTAAAAGAAATTTGGACAATTGTGAGTTGGGTGAAGTATTGGTATCCTAAGTAGCTCCTTCATGGACTAAGGAGGTGTTGACAATGTTGGACCTGCCAACATGTCAAGGGATCTCCCTGGTATGAAGTCCCAACTAGACCTCAAACTGTTTGGAGTTGGAGTCCCAACAGTGGGTAGTAAAGTGGTGCCTTGACCACAGTAGAGTGCAAAGGTAAGTATAATAACTTTGTTTGAAGAAAGTGTGTGACCTTGTAGTGAGTCAAGTGAGATGCATGGGGGTTCTAACACACAAAGGGGAAAAGGAAGTGTGTCCCTTAGAAGCATGTAATAGTACACAACCTGAAAGAAACACACGAGCATAATGACATCATAGGCTGGAAGTAGAATAATCCACAATCCAAAGTGGCAGGTTAACACAATGACACATCTTCAACAAGATTCACACAATTGCATACAAAATAGTTCATACAAAAATTTGTAAGTTGAATAACATAAAAGTAACCAGAATAGTCGAATTATAATAACAACATATGCATGAAAACATGTTGGCTCATTTATATTATTAAGTGAATGTTCCATCCATACATACACCATTGACAGCCACTAGCCCCAATAGTGGAACATTACAGTCAACACTCCCTGCTCCTCCAAATAGATGTACTCGCTCTATGTTGTGGAGAAGCCAAGGCTCGTCACAATACTCTCCAAGCCTTCTCTAAGCAATGCCTAGCCAAAAGCTTGGCTCCCAAAAGCCCGACCTATGAGTTATGAGGTTCTATTTATAATAAAGGGTGGGGTGACCTTTAACATTCCCCTTTGTGACTCTTCGACTACCCTCATGACTCTTCAACTTATTTACAAATAACTCTTTACATTACATAGTGAGTTCACATTCCACTAGTGACACTTGGAATTTCACTTACAATATATTTACTAATAATATACATTTTGCACATGTACCCATGTGAGACAAAATAGGCTAGAGACAACCTAACAAGACAAAACACTATGAATCTGGAGTTTGGGGAAAGACCAACTCGGTAACCTCCACTTGATGCTACTCAGTCACGTACTAATGCCAAGCTTGGTACTGTGAGATGATGTCCCCAAACTGCTTGATGGTGTCTTCTTGGTAGCAGACTCTTTCCTTCATAGCATCTAGGTATATGGTCTTGGAACCTATGTTCGTCTCGTTCTAAAGCATGTGCAACATTGTGTAGACCATGACAGGACCACCAATGTGCTTCTGCATGTTTGGTGTGCTCAGCTCCAAGTCATCCCTGTTGGCCTCTCACCTTAGCTACTCCATGTAGCTCTGGACCTCTAAGTGGACTTGGTTCTTGTGCTTAACTTTGGTGAGGGAACCTGCATCTGTTCACTCTCTTCCTCAACTGTTGGTTGTTCCAGTTCATCAACCTGTATTGGTGTTGTTTTATATGTCATTCTTCCTTGCCTTTGTTCTTCTTCCTGTTTTGGCTTCTTTTCCTGTTCTTTCCTTCTCGACTCCCAACCTCACTTCAGTTGTTGTACTACTTGTTGTAGTCTCAGTTCTGCTACTTGCAATCTCTGCTCTTCTCTCTTCCTCTGCTTTGTTGTCTATGTCTTATGCTTCCTTTTGCTTCTACTTTCAATGATGCTTGCATGAAGATTGAATGTGCTTTCACTCTGTAGCTTTGTTCTCCATTTATTATGTTAGAAATTTCCTCTTTCCCTAATCTTGTACTATATTGCTACCTTCTTCTACTGATGTTGGTCTTGCTATCATGTTAGTGTTTTTTCCTTTTCTGTAAATAGTTGGGCATCCACATATATTGGCAAGTAAATTGGTGCTTGCTCAACTACTTCCCTAATACTACTTTCAATGGTCTCTCTTGAAGCAGATCTCTTTAGTGCCATGGTACAATGACTGCTGGTGATAAGTGCTTCACGAATGTAGTACTTTTGGGGAAGAACAAACACTTATGGCAAGCCAAAATTATCTCTTATAAATCCAACTTCACAGCATTATCAAGCAGCAACCAGGGCATTTAATGAGAAGAATTCCACAATTTTGAATGACAGGGGTGACTGACTAACTGTGGAAACTACACACTGTGTAGTCCCAGCAATCAGTGAGTAAGCTTGATGACTGGAACTCCACAATGCGCAGATCAATCTAGGTTAGGGCCTAGGAGAGACGGCACATTGTGCAGTCTCAGTGACCAAGCTGGGAGCCTCGCTCCTAGAACTGCACAGTGCACAATTGGAGCCAACCCAAGACAGGCTCTATGTAATTCCAGAAGCCAAGGCAGAGGCCTTGAGCTCCCATATTGCGCAGTGCATGCAGTGAAGTGTGAGATCTAGGCAAGGGTAACCCATATATGTCCATGAGGAGTGCACAAAGAAGAATATCTAGAGAATGATATAAGGATTGAGTACAGATTTGATGAATTGTAGATGTATGCATGTAAAACAAGTGCAACAATGGATCAAAATGAAGGAACATGAATCATGTGAAGGGAGTCGCCGCAACACCAACCGTTGGTGCAAAATGGGAAAACTCATGCGACACTTGATAAAGGCAATCTATAACTTGAAACAACAATTTAAAAGTTAAAACAAATTGAAACGCAAACATTCATTCAACAAAATGAGTGAAACAACACTCTCACAAGATAAACAAACAAAAGCGACATAAAAAGCAGCAAAAGGAAATAAAAGCAAAACTCACCCCAAAAAACAATGACAATGCTCTGAAGGCTCCTTGATCTCGTATGGAAGCTAAAGCTTGATGATTGAATGTATAAGTGAGCTCTAGAGGTGTCCCTTATATATATTTGAGAAAAATGGAGTTCATGATGCGTACGCTTGAGGCCAAGTACAACAACAACACTTGCCGGAAACTTCTACATCCGGTGATGTCTCACCTTCAGGAAACTAATAATAGATCCCTACTTCCTAGGGATGTGTTTCCTCATAGCTTCTTTCTTTTCGAGAAAATTGCCATGCATTGCCTAGAAAGATTGCGCAGTTTTAGGAAGGACCGGGCAACTCTTTGGTTCATGCACTGAGTAGTTTCTTAGCACAGTAGGTTCTACGCAATTTCTAGGCTGAGTGGCTTTGGGCTACCTCTTAGGCTTTGCGCAATTTCCCAGCTGAAGTCAGATTGTCAACTGGCTCTATGTAATTCTGGAGTGGAAGGCTCACTTGTTGGCTTGGACTGCTCTACGCAGTTTCCCAACTAAAGACATGTTGCCAGCTGGGTCTGCGCAATTTTGGAGCCGAAGCTCACTGTGGGCTTGAACTACACATTTCCTGAGAGTAAGGCTAGTTGCCCTCTCATATTGAACAGATCACTAAGGCAAGCCTAGAACCGGATTGCAACCAAGTGAATAGGTCAACTTGTGGTTAGACAACAAAGCAAGTAAGAAAACACAAGCTACAAAGAAAAAGATTAAACTCAATGAAAGCACAAGTACCTGGTCAGTGCGAGATAATTGTTGGGAATTTAGTAGGGAGGCTCCAAAACGAAGTGAAGGAAAAATTTTGGAGGGTGGTTGCAGTCACTACAATAGGAGGATCCTAAAGGAGGTAGATTGGAGCTCAAGGTTTGGCCATCCAAAGGAGAAGATTGTTAGATCCAATGTTCATCATTTAAGAAGTGACATTTGATGGTAATAGGTGGCAACTCTCTTGCCCTATGTTAGTGTTCATTGGATCAACGAAGGAAGACTATAGTGGGAAGAAGACCTTGAGTAGCAGTGGGAAGTTGTGAGTTGTTCACAAATGGAGTTGTGAACAACTGAACAAGAGTCTCAATGTGTTGATGCATTGATGGACAAACAATCAACAAGAGAGAAGATTAGATAGCCAAGATTCAGTGGCCAGATGGACTTGGAGCATTAGTAGAGGCAGGTATTGCAGATTGGGAGCAAAGGACCTGCATGTGTACAAGATATGACAAAGAAGTTGTGATCGTGCACTACATCAGCTAAACCGTCATATTATCTTGTATTTTGTATTCTTGTACATTTGGATATTTGAGGGCCATTATCCCTAGTACAGGAGCCCTAGACTATTATATTATATTGGCTGGATTAATATAATGAAGATTGGTTATTCTACAAAATTGTGTAAAAATTTGTGTATATTTTTCGCACTAGTAGATTTACTGTTGTATATTGTTATGCTATGCAAAGTAGCTTTGTTTTGATTCTCGGTTTGGTAGCATCAGTGATTTAAGATTCTATCCTAGACACTAGGATCATGGAAAAACAACACTTATTCACCACATCCATTTCCACCAAGACCCATAAAATTCTCTTATCAAAGGCCACCAATGATAACTTGTTGAAATAGACAAAGTGACCAATGCATTTTGCAACCCACATCACTATCTGCTGGGTGCAAACCTCCAACGAGAAACCTATCAATTTGGCCCAAAGGTATTGGGATTTTGGTTTCTCTATAAGCGGGTTGAAACCAACACTCCATCTCTATAACCATAAGAAACCCCAGCCTACTAACCCATGCACACTGAAGGATTGAGAGGAGGTCTCCCTCATCCAAAAAATGAAAGTGTATCCAACTATTCATTAGCAAGCTAATGGTAGGATAATAACCCAACAAGGGTTTCCAATGAGACAACACCCAACTCTACAACTTAGACCAATTAAGGGAGATACAGTGAAATCTTCCCATGAGCGCCTTAGCGAATAAACTAGAAATCCTACTTGTTTCAACGTCAGAGCCCAATGAGAGAAAATGCTTCTCATCACATAGACACAAAGCATTTTGGAGACATAAACGATTAGGGTGCTTAGCCTTTGAAACTGTAGAGAAAGAAGGCAGTCCCTCATGAGTTTGATAAAACCCCAGAACCAATTGTCCCATCCAGAGGAGAAACAACCCCACCCAGTGGATTCCCCACAGTAAATGACTGCATGGTGAGAGAAATCGACAAGAGAAAATGATAAAATAAGACCCCAAAGGCCGACTCAGCAACAAAAACCAAAAAATGGAATTAGAAACCTACAACAACATGGACAAAGTTCCCCAATATCCTAAAAAATAGAAATAAAACATAAACTTGACAACCACCCCAAAAATAGCAAAGCACCCGCAAAACCCGAAAACTATGCCACCACCCGAGAAAATCAACGAGCAAAACCTAAGGATCTAGAAAAACCATAAAAGACATACCGCTCCACGACAATAAAAACCAAAATGTTATTAAAAATATAAGGGTCGAAACAACCACATGTATCATATATATACATATACATTAGTGATTGTAAATGTGCTTTTATAACTTTTTATATTAAATATAACCACTTTATGTAACAACAATATCTCTCACAAATATATATATATATATATAATATCTTCCACCACCCATGCAAAATTTTATATATATAGATATATAAAACTTGTATAGAGACCACATATATAAATATTATACAATATACATCTCCTATAAATATATCGATACCTATACTAAGTGTGTCTTCGACTACTCTAACCACTTTCAAATGTATATAGATATACACGTTCCTATTTTTACATATAACCTTTTTGAGCTGCGGAAACATTTTAATATAATTGATATGTGGGTGTGGGGCCCTCATACCGACGCACAAATATAAAAGTTATACGTAAATTGCAATGTGTAAATAGCGACGGGTCAACGACATATGATCCATCCTTTACACGGCGTGCACCATGACAAATGAATATTATATTGCACTCCGTGGGGCCTACGTCCCCTTTTCCAGGTAAATCAACGGTGGCGGAGTTTATTCGCATTTGACGGCTTGGATTTAAATGCAGACCCCTCATCTCCTCGCTGACGTCAGTGAAAAGGGGTCCGCTATCAATGTTTGTACGCAGATTTCCTTTCTCCGATCCGACGGTAGCTCGTGTCCCAAACAATCTGACGGTCAGTGTGACCAGCTTGGTGTAGTTCTCATTCTTGGTCAACGATGTTACACGTCATAACTTAATTTGTATGGTTCATGCAAACGTCTATAGTTAATTTGTATTTATTGTTTTGATGTAGCATGTATATTAATTTAAAAGTATGGTATTGAACTTGAACTATATATATATAGAAGTATATATACATAGAAGTATATATCCATTTTAAATACTAATTTAATATGAACCAAGAGATCCAATTCCTTGATGTATAATTTTTTAGAAGATATATTATTTCAATGTTTTATATAGTTATTTAATTTATATATTTTTGGATTTTTTAAATTTTTTATTATGGCATAAATGAACAAAATTTCAATTTGATGACGAATAGGCATCTTTACACATTATATTGGGTTGTAGAATGAGTCTATCAGCGCAATAAATCCATATATTAATTTCGACTTGATTGAATGCCTTCCCATCGTAAACACCAATAATGCTTCCAATCATCTCTCGAACAATTATCATGTTACGAAGGTGGGTTCTAACTGGCTCTAGTTTCTCACTTACATGAGCCTCTCGTTTCGCCTTACAGAGCTTCTTGATCAAGGCCATTGGTTGCCTCTTCAAACCTTCTTCGAGCACAGGCATGGAAGAGCTTGACGAGCTCTTTAGAGGTCATGTCCAAAAGGGCATCCAGATCAACGCCCCTGTAGCAGAACTTCTTGAATGTTCTCTTCTTTGACTGCACTGTGTCAACATCCACCTCTATGTCCACCATGGTTGTAGCTAAATCAACAGATGATGCCTCTGCTCCACTCCTGCAAACACAACGAATACCTTACCATAATCGAGTATGACTAGTGATTGGGATGCTGAAACAAAGTGGCGTTGAACTGCCCAAGGGTAACGATCGAAATTAAACTATCAAATTCTAATCAGTTAATTATGGTTTAACAAGTGGATAAATAAATCATATTTAAATTTAATAAGTTATTCTTGGTATTGAAGAGGGAGTCCATACAGGTTGCTTGATTTTAATGAATTTGTGGAAAACCTGTGAGTAGTTTAGAAACCAACGTTTCGGACTATCTTGGTGAAAAAAATCAATAACTATTAATATGGTTAAGAAATTCATTCTCTCTTCTCAAAAGCAATCTCATTGCCCTGATGATGGACTCACCAAGATAGTCCGAAACGTTGGTTTCTAAACTACTCACAGGTTTTCAACAAATTCATTAAAAAAAGTTATTCTTGGTTTGAAACTGAAAAATTATACAAATACTTTTCATATCATCTGTTGGATGATGTATTAGACAAAGAACATTCTCTTGAAATCAAATCTTGTCCGCTCATTTATTTAAAATTCAAAATTCCTCAAGCCCAATGCTAAATACCAATATAGAGCACACCCGCATAATTATACAGACATAATAGATTTATTCACTATATAGATTTATATACTCATTCGACAAAAAAGAATTTTAAAACATATGCATAAAATAAAACACTTATATATCGATTTTTTTTTACACATACTTACACATTTATTAAATGTTGTAATTCGATATTCACCACTATATATATTAGAACAACTTCTTTACAAATTAATGCTCACAGACCCCTGAAATGAGAGTAGCTTGGAGTTCTAAAAATATCTATAGAAAATCAACTTCCTCTGTGAGCATCAATTTGTAAACAATTGTTGTTCTAATTAATATATATATTATATATATATTATATATATATATATATATATATATATATTATATATTTATATATCACTCTGACGCCCAAGTTTCCATATGCTTAGCAAGGCTAGCTTAATTAATTTATTATATATATATATGCCCTTATATGTTTGTATCGTATATGTATATATATATATGAAATAACTTAAATAAAACCTATTGTACAAGGAATAGTACCATGCCATGAATTTTAACACTTAAAGGTGAAAATTGATTGCTTCTCTTCTCATTTTTCTATGTAATCAAACTGAGTTAATGATTATGAAGCTTTCTTGGCACTTGCAGTGAATTTTCAGCATTCCCATTATTGGGACTTTTTGATGAGCTTCGGTATTGCAGCAAGGATGTTGCAACTCCTAGGGCTACCAACTTTACTTCATCAACCCAAGGTTTGTACAAACTTGGAGGTGATAGTGTTGTATACACAGTAGATGCAATGGTCTATTCTTGTCACTTTCAACTGGGGCGATAGACCACTAGGGTTTTTCAAACCAGTCTTTTATTGACTAGAAGGAGTTTGACTACTAACAGCAAATGGAAACTATCTGTAATGCAGAAAGGAAATGATTTCTATCTTAGGAAATGAAATTGTTGAATGGGAAAGTGCCATGAAGTGACATGAAATTATCTAGCTGAGTATTTACACATTACTTGCAAAAGAGACCTAATTTAATCGTGCATTCTAACATCTAGTTAATTAGACTAAGTAAGCATGGAAATTAACCTCAAACTACTCTGACTGTTGTATGCATGTACTAACTAGAAATGGTAGAAATGAGTCTTTTTTTATTTTTGATTTTATAAATGTAAATGTTAAGTGAACCAATCAGATATTTTGTGGGGGAGAAAGGCATGGGCAAAATAGGTCCAGAATGGTGTTGAGGGTATGGAAGCCAAGTGGAGGCCTAACCTAAGTTTAGATGATCATTTCTGCTTAATTCAGGATTAAAACAGGCTGCTACAGGGTTTCTTGTAGCACAATAGGATGTCCTGGTTTACTACAGAAAACAAGCTAAAAGCTATAGGAGGGTAGGAGAGGTAGAATAAAGTGTGGGAAAGGTGTCTGATGGTGGGATAAGGCATAAAGGAGGTGTATACTGCCTAAGGCTTAGCCCAACACTTCAAGATGGTTGGATTTACTCAAGGGAGATGTCCACTTTGCTACAAAACAAAAATTCAAATTAGGGGTTGGTAGACTTAGGTAGTATGGGTGAAGAAAACTTGGACGAGGCTGGTGAAATGAGTTCTCCCTACAAATTAGAAACTCCTGCAACAACATACATTTTTTCCTTCATTTATGCATAACTTCATTTACATATGGAAAAGATGAGTTGAATTTAGGAAAAATAGAATTATTGATGGCTAATGGCGAAATCTTTGAAATGCAATTCAAAAACAAAAATGACAATTGCAGGTGCCTCTAAGGAATTATATACAATAATCTACTCAAGCAAGAACCCTAGCCATGCAATGATCTAAAGATACAAATATGTTTTTGGGGTTGTGAGAGTGGGGCCCTCAAACCATGATCCCATGAGGGAGATGAGGAAGAGGCAACTATCACAAGCTTTTCTGAAGTATTCACTTTCACTATTGTACCATTGATCTACCTTTTCAACTAATGGGAGCAAAACTAAACAATCATTCAAGTACTTGTAAATGGGATAAAACAAAAATAACTTCAGCATCTAATTATGAATGTAACCTAAGCATACATATACAAAAATAAGAGGAACCTCTGCTACTAGGGTTGGGCCCTAACTCAATAGCTTCATCCCTCTGAGTTAACTTAGTGCTAGATCAAAGAAACCCTTTCCATTATCACCAAAATGACGAAAATAACATGAGAATAATAGTCACAATGTCTTATGCTCAAAATTGCCTCTTGGCTATAATAAAAATTTGAATCTTAATGAGGCCCTAGGCCTTCTTATTTATACCATTGAAGCTACCAACAACTTCCTTAAAATTAGGGAGACTTGGCTCCCAAACTCGAGATTAACTTGTCTTCAACTATCATTGGCTTGGCTGCCAATGACCTCGGTGGGCTTGGCTGCTTGTAACTTTGAGCTAATCAGATATGGTGGAGGAATCTTTGAGTGATTGAGGAGTTAATGAGGGAGATCCAATCTCCTAAAATCCCTCTTGCTTCTCTACTTCGAGTTCCTGCACTTAAATTAGCCAAAAACTACTCCAAATCATGCAATTAATGCACATTACGCCCATGACACAACATCACACCTTTACCCTTCTCACTAAGAAAAATATAATAAAATATGTAAAGAAATGTGAGAAAAGTTGATTTGAATAAGCTGGAGAGTGGCATTAAGGTCCATATAATTTACCTATTGATGAGCCCCATTATCACCCCCTACTGAAAGTGTTGCTCATCCTCTGAGCAACTTAATCTATGTCCATGTCTTTCATTGCTCTTGTGACCTCTCTGACATCCCAAGCTTCTGTCGATGTAGTCTCCTCTTGTGGATAAAATCCTGCATGCTTCTGTATTTCCTCCCATTGCTTTCTTTCCTCTTCCTCCTTTCTTCCTTCTAACATACCCAATACCAATGGTGGACTGAGTTTCAAACTAATCCAGTTGATTTTGAGTCTCTGTAGTGCCTTCTTATACATCGGGGTCTTCTCTAGTGCATCTCTCATTATTTCAGGGGAATGATAGTCCTTGATCCTTAGATTGTATGGTAGGGTGCCCCATTCCCTTTGGCATGCTTGTTGGCTTTCATCCCCTAGCAATTTCAAGGTGTATTCAAAATGAGTGACTGCTTGCTCTTGTGTAGCTAGGTATCTTGATGCAAGTTGCGAATCATTGGCAGTGATGTTGTGGGTACTAATGACAACTGTGGAATTGATCTGTTTTTCTCTGATGTAAAGGGGCTCTTTTTCTTCTCTTTCCAACACCCTCTTCACTTCCTTAGCCCTGGCCTCCTCATGACTTATCCATGATGCAAGGGCCATTAGTTGTAAGTCCCCTAGCTTTGCATTAGGGTCCCACACATTCAAGTCTGTTAAGGCCAAGTTGTGTAAGTAGAATTCATATATCTTGCCCTCATCCTCTAGGGTGCTTTGGTCACATAACTCAATGAACTGCCCATCGTCTTAGAAAGGCATAGTCCCCCATTGTGCTAGTGTCTTTATTTGAAATTGCAGCCATTTCTCTTTGAGGTACAAGGCATATGACTTTGGTGGCATCTTGCACTAGAGTGCCTCCATAGAGAGGCTTGCCATAGTGGCCAATTGGCTCTCTTTTTCCTGTACCTGCCTCCTCAACCATGTGTTTTCAGCCTCTAGTTGAGATTTCATAATTTGTTCCCTGTCTCTTATCCTACTCAACTCTATCCCATCTCCGGTAGCTTCTCTTCCATATGGCCCACATCCTCTACATTCTTTGATTTAGCAATTTTCATCTAGCGATGTGTCCTTCCTCTCTCCTTCTCAAGCTCAAAGAAGAAAGGGATGGCAAATTTCGGTGGTATTACTTTGCCTCCCTCAATGAATCTGTAATAAGAGCTCAAATTGGGCTGTGGGCTAGGTTCCTCAAGCTCTTGGGATTCTCCCTTTGATGTCTTTGGAGCATCTGCCTCTCCTGTACTTGTGTTGCTACTTCCTTGCCTTTCCTCTATCCTTGTTATCCTTCCTGCTACTTTTTCTGTGTTTCCTATAGTGCTGACATAGTTTCCTATAGGATTGTTTGTGTTTCATGTAGGAGGATTTTTCCTTTTTGAAATGGGGTCAAAGTTTATTTGATTTGCTTTGCTAATTATGACATAGTGATAGGCATCCTAACATAGGTGATTGGCGACTTTGGGGAAGCCTGTTTTGTGTGCCCTCTTCATCTTTCATTTCTGGGAAGACTAGTTTTTCTTGTTCTTTTGGTGAGTCCTCAATAATGTTAGCAGTTTTGGTGGGTGTTTGTGGTCTCCCCTATTTGATCCTAGTGCTCCTCCTTATTTTGAAATATAGGAGAGTCTGCCTCTGCCTTTTTCCTGTTGACTTTATGGGTGTGCTTAGTGCAGTCAAGGTAGCAGTCGCCTCCCTCTCTGTGGGTTCAGGAGACACTCTTAGAGATTCCTCCCCTTACTTGGTATGTTTTTCATGGCTTGCCTCATCCTTCTCTTCTTCCTCCCCATTGTTCTCTTTTGCTTCTTCTTCTTCCTCTGTTTTATTTGTCTCTGCCTCCTCTTCTTCCTCTAGCTCTTCCTCTTCTTCTTCTGTTGGGTTGTGTTATATTCTTTCCACAACTAAATGACGTAGTTAATTGGGGGGTTAGAGGGGGGGTGGAGCCCCCCCTTTCGTTGTGCCGATTGCATAGTAGGGGGGTCACAGGGGACAGGTAACCCCCTTGTACAGGGTCCTGGGCATCGCCCTAGGAATTTTTTTTTGGACCCTATATTAGGTTGGGAAAACCTACCTACGGTTTTGTGCATGGTTTTCGCACATGGTTTTGGACGTGATGGTTTTCGGTCCATGGTTTTGGATGCAATAGTTTTCGGTCCATGGTATTGGATGCTTCGGCATGTATAAATATGTATTGTAACATTGAAAGGAAAATAATTAAAAATCAAGCTGGTAGTCCTGGTTTTGGGATCCAGGGGAAATCTCTGTGTATATGTTTTTTATGTGTTATCTCTCGCATTGTTTATTTTCTGTGTTTTAGAATTTGTATGCAGGTAATTTTGTACAGGGTTAAAACCTACATCTTCCTCAAGTTCTTCTTCTTCCTCCTCACCATTATAGGTTGGGTCCCTATAATATTCAATTGCTTCAATTACAGCCTCCCTGTCCATGTCCCTAAATGTGGACCATAGAATAGGGACTCTTAACTGGCTCAAGGCATATTCTAGTATGAGCTTGATGAGTCCATGATGTGCCAACTGCTGATGTTTTCCTTCCTATACCTTTAGGCTCATGTATATTATTGATTACAACAAGAAGTAGGGTACACTAAGTCTTTTGTTAAGGAGTAACTCCTCTCCAAATCTCAGCTCATGGAGGAGTCTAAATTGGTAACCATAGATTATACTGAACCTTCCTTCACAAGAAATATATTTGAGAATGTGATAGCTTACTTCATTCCAAGGATAGGGAAGGCTCTCCCTTCTAATCCCACTTTTGTCCTCAATTGGCTCTTCATCTCTCAAGAAGAAGTTCTTAGCAAAATTGATGCTAGCTTTATCCTCCTTCCATTGCATGCCTAGAGGAAGTGTAGTGATTCTGCTAATGATTTCAAGGGTAATTTTTATTGACAATCCTCTTACCACAGAAGTAGCACTGATTCTATCCTGAGGGGTGAGTGACATGGAAAATTCTTGAGCTACATCATCATCATATCCTCTAAGCAGCTCGAATAATCCCAACCATTGATGCCTTCTAAATATCGCTACCACAGGTGGATGGAGGTGTATTCTAGATGTCCCTATGGGTTCCCTTACGTTGAAACCTCTTGTCATTTTCTCCTCTCTGGACAACTGACTGTAGGGAGTTTGGTGGCCTAGCTCTAGATATTTTGAAGGTAATTGAGGGTTTAGAGTTTAGGAGGGTGATTGCAATTATCTCTTTATCCCAGACAATTTCTCCACGCAATTTTTTCCACCTCCATGCCCATTGTAATTACTAAAGAAAAATGCAAATTTCATTTTTTTTTTCCTCTTTCCTAGCTATCAAGTCAAAACAAAGAGGATATGGTCCACCTACCTTTCATTGTGATGCTCTGGGTAAGGATAATTTATGAATAGCTGGGCCTTCGACACCCCCCTTGCAAAGTATTTTTTTACAATTCCCACTGTTTCTTGTAGTTCTCTGCGTTTCCTAGAGGTGTTCCCTGTAATTTTGTTTCTTGTAGGATGACTGAAACTGGTTTTCTTCTTCGAAGACTCTTCCAAGTGGTCTCGGTTATCTTGATCTCGAAATGAATGATGTGTGCATGAAAGTTAGGAATTTTTTCTATTTATGGTTGATTCCTTGGAGCGTTGTGTTGGCTGGCAGTGTAAGTGATTTCCCCTTTTTGATCGTTGGTCCACTATTATTTATCATTCAACCTTCCCTTATAATCATCACCCACTCCTGTACAACTTAACTCACTACCTTTTCGACTCATTTGCTTTTGATGTGACCTTGCCACATGGCATGATGACTAAGAGTTTACTTTTTGTTTTTGAGCTGAGGGTGGCCAAGTTAACTAGCCAAATTCAGCTTATAAAATCAAAATTTTCATATTCCTACACTTTTATCATATTTGTACTTAGGAAAGAGTGTGGATGAGGTTCCATACCTATGCTTTCCTTCGCTTGGTTGATGCATGCTGGAGGGTGGATCTATTGTGCTTCTTCTTGTTCAGGTACATGTTTTTCCTTGGCTCTTCTTTTGTTGATTTCACCCAGCTGATGTAGTTGTCTTCTTTGTTGTGGTGTGCAGGTGCTTGACCTCTTCTATTGCCGCTGAGCTCTGGATAGGTGCCATAGTGCCTGCAGGGGTGTTGAAACTCCTTTTCTGCATGGATGATGAAGGAGGAGGCATGGAGAACTTCTACTTTCAAAACATAGGATGCTACAGGGTTCCCTGTAGTACTATAGGAAATCTTGTAGCTGCCTCTTTCATAATTCTTTGTTTTTTTTTACTTGGAGGAGGAATAGGTGGTGAGGTAGAAGTGGAAGGGGTGGAAATGGGGGAGATGGAGTGGTAGGTGAGTGAAACCAGTGATGGTATGGCCCTTGGACGTTTATATATATTTTTATTTTATTTTTCCTTTTCCTTTTTGAGTGGTTTTTGATGAACACAGAGGGTGGCATGGTCATGATTTGGTGTTGGGTGAGATGTGGTGAGGTGAATGGTCCCCTCTTTCAACCCAGAACAAGCCTGCATCATCATTTTCTCAACCGAAATTCCATTCCTATAGAGTTTCAGGACATCCTGTAGTACTACAAGAAACTCCTGCAGTATTACAGGAAATCCTGTAGAAGTTAGAAAATTTCCTGTAAACTGGTTTTTGATGCTTGGAAATGAGGATGGATGATGGAGACATGGTAGGCATGGGAGATATGAAGTGAATGAAGGAAGAATGGGGTGTTTCTTGGCTTGCTTCCCTCTGAACTTGGTGTCCTTTGTTGCCTTGAAAACCCGCAAAAATCACAGAATTTTATTAGTGGGCAGGTTTGAGGTCCCTGCCATAGCATTTTATTTTTTTTCTTCTTATTTTTTTGACAGACACACAGGTCGCCTCAAAGGAGGTTTTCAACCTGCTTTCCTGCTCTAGGCACCTCAAGGGAGGTTTTCACTCAGGGATATTTTATTTTCCTTTTTTCACTCTTGGGCTACCTCAAGGAGGTTTTCAACCCAAAATTTTGCCTGATATGCCTCATGGAGGTTTTCACCTAGGTCCTTATAGTTTTTTTTTTTTTTTTTTTTTTTTTTATTCAAAAATAAAACAGTCTTAAAGAATTTGGTGGGTTGGAAGTCGAGACACTTTTAATCACATTCACTTCCTTACTGAGAGTACTGATAAACTCTTCCTTTGACAGAGGTCTTTCGTAGGCTTTCAATCTGTATCCATTGACAAGCAAGGGGATACCTTCTTCATCAATGGTTCTAATCTAAACAACACCATTGTCATGGCACTTTTCTATCACATATGGGCCCATCCATCTGGTCATCAATTTGTGAAAATTTCTAACATGAAATTCTACTGCAGTAACTGATTTATTTTTCCTACGTAGTGATGTTGATGCCCTCCTTTTCCTTCACCCTACAATTGTCCCTCTGAAATCAAACTCTTACCTTCTTAAGAATTGACTTCCCTCGTGTTACTGAGTGTTTGCCTGATGTATCTCCAAATGACTCTCAAGTCTTCATTTATAATTTTCATGTTGAGATATCAATGACCACGATCTAATATCTAATCAAAAGCTAAGATTAAATTAGACCTGATCCTCATCTCTTAGAATCTTCTCACCAATATTTACTTTAATTCAATTTAATTATTTTAATTTCCTAAGTTTTAACTTAGGCACCATTAAAAATAATTAATTATTTGAATAACATGCACTTCAAGTGGAATTTCTCCAAACAATTTTTGGGTCTTGGAGATCTCATGTGTGCTAGCCCCTCCACAAAATTTCGGATCTAGAGCACATCCGATGCTACCCAAAAATCAACACTCCCTCTTAGTGAGGAATGTGCTCTAGCAATACCTCCCAATAGATGTATCACACTAATCCATGGCATCGGTCCTTTGCATTGTTGATGCTTGGCTTGCTACCCTTCATTCACTGTGTTACTACATTCTTTACTATTTCCCATGACACTGTCACTGCCACTGTCACTATTGCATCTGTACTTTAGCTCCCTCTTAAGTACTGCACTATCTATTTTTGTTACTGAAATGAACTCTCAATCATCCCCATCTTCTCCCTGAAATAAACAAACTTTATTCTTCCTAGAGCCTTGGTGAGAATGTCTACCACCTATTCTCTTGTTGTAGTGTACTGTAACTATACAGCACCTCATTGGACACAATCTCTAATAAAGTGACACCTAATGTCAATGTTCTTTGACTGATCATGAAAAACTGGATTCTTAGAGATCTTGATGCAACTCTGATTATCACACAAAATGTTGGTCGCTTCCATACTTCTCCTGAATAGATTCCCAAGCAACTTTCTAAGTCGTATGGCTTCACACAATGCTAAGATGACTATCGTATATTCAGCTTCAGCTGAGCTCAGAGCTACGGACTTCTATTTCCTACTACACCAGGAGGTCATTCCTAATCTAATGTTGAAACAGTACCCAATGGTACTTTTTTGATCTACTGAACTTATAGCCCAATTTGCGTCAATGAACCCACTCAGTTTGATATCATTGCCTCGGCTGTACATTAATCAATGCTCTACTGTTCCTCGTATATATCTGAGAACATGCTTGGCTGCTACCCAATGTGCCCTCTTCAGTTCCACCATGAAATGACTGAGGGTGTTGAGAGTGTAAAAAATGTCTAGCCTTGTGTTGACCAGATACATTAAGGACCCTATGAGCTGCCTGTACAAGGTGTGATCTACTTCTTTATCTTCAGATGCATTAATCTTCTTCTAGTTGGTAATCATTGGAGTAGCCATGGGTCTACGGTCCTGCATTTTGAACCTGTTTAATTTTTTTTTAGTGTATCTCCCTTGTCCAAGGAAAATTTCACCCTTCTTTTGCAAGACTTCCAACCCTAGAAAATAATGCATCCCTCCCAAATCCTTCATGTCAAATTCTATAGTTAGGTTTTCCTTGCAATATTTGATGAGCCTAGATGAACCTGTCAGAAAAAGGTAATCCACATATAACACCAGAATTAGAGGCTTATTGTCTACAGTCAGATAGTAGAGGTTGGGATTTGCATCACTCTTGTCGAATCCCATCTTCTGCAAGTAACCATCAATTCAACTGTACCATGCTCTAGGCGCTTGTTTAAGCCCATACAAGGCTTTATTTAGACTACATACATGAGTTTTCTTCTCATGTGTCTCAAAACCCTCTGGTTGTTTAATGTATACTTCTTCTTCTATCACCCCATTCAAGAACGCAGTCTTGACGCCCATCTGGTGAAAATCCCACCCCATATGTGCTGCAAGGGATATCACAGATCTAATAGAAGTATACTTGGATATTGGGGTGAAGGTTTCTTCATAGCCTATCCCTTCCTTCTGAGCATACCCCTTAGCCACGAACCTGGTTTTGAATTTTTCCACACTGCCATTTGCAACATACTTGACCTTGTAGATCCATCTTGAACCTACAACTGATCTGTCCTGAGGTCTAGGTACCACTTCCCATACATAATTGGTCATTATGGAATTATATTCCTCCATCATAGCATCTACCGATACTTGACATTGAACAACCTCCTGAAAACTAGAGGATTCTCCAACCTAAGCCACCAAAGCTTGGTGTCTACATGGTCATTTAGACTCCCTTTTCTAGTTCCTAGGAGCTCCAATGAAATCCTCTATGTCCTGTAGTATCTGTCGAAGTTCCTGACTCATTCTTCCACTGGTAGTGGGTGGATATATTTTCTCCTCCTCCTGAGATTCCACCTACTGTGATGCTTCTATATTATTATGCCTTGGAGAAATACTGGTGCTGTTTTCTTCTCATCGAAGTGGCTGGACCAATGTATCATCCTTTTACTGCTCTTCGGAAGGCATTTCTTGGGATTTCCTAAAATATCTTTCCTCCATGAACTTTACATCCCGACGCACTACGATCTTTCTATTGCCAAAAAGGTAGATTCTATATGCCTTAGAATTCTTGATATATCCCACAAGATATCCTTTTTTGATAGTTTAGTCTAACTTCTTCCTCTTTTCTTCAGGTATATAGCAGTATGCCCAGCTCCCAAATATTTTAGAATGGCTCACTTCAGGCTTCTTGCCGGTGAAGACACTCTCCAGAGTAATCTTACCTAATGCCCTATGAGGAGTCCTGCTCTGAACATATACTATTGTGTTGCATGCTTCTGCCCATAGAAATTTGGGCATATCTTGATCATACAACATTGCCTTTGCTGCTTCAACAATAGTTCTGTTCTTCCTCTCTGCTACTCCATTCTGCTCCGGATTATATGAAGCTATCCATTCCCTTTTGATGCCTTCCCTTGCATAGAATTCAATGAAGTCTTTATCAATATATTCTCCACCATTATTTGAGCGCAACACTTTTATCCTCTTCCTTGTCAGATTCTCAACCAGAGCTTTAAACTCTTTGAATTGATCAAAAGCCTCATCCTTGGTTTTTAGAAAGTAGATCCAAGTCTTCCTAGAATGGTCATTAATGAAGATGACGAAGTATTCGATACCACTAAGAGATTTTATGGACATGGGTATGAAAATATCTGATTTTATTAATCCCAGAACACTCTTTTCCCTATTGTTACTTCTAGATTAAACCGCTTTGGCATACTTGCCTAGTATGCAACCTCTACATACATCATCTCGTTTGGTACTTAATTTTGGAACTCCTATGACATTCCTCTGATAATTCTTAGAGCCCCGTGGTGTAAGTGCCCCATCCTTTTCTGCCATAGTTCATTCAAATATTTTTCACCACTGCTACTTATCCGTGCCATTGGAGATTCTAGTTGTAACTTATACAATATGTTACTTTTGACTCCAATTTGGGCCTTCTTCTTCCAGCTCAGATATTTGACATATACTTTCTTCTCAATGAAGTATACATGATAGCCCTTGTTCTATGACTGAGATACAAAGAGTAAGTTCAGTCCCAATCTAGGCACATGCAACACATTGGTAGCTCGAAGTCGATCCCCTACTTTTGTTTGAAAAACTATAGCACCTCTTCCTACAGGGATACATTTTACCTTATTTCCCATGGTGATTTGGAAGCTCATATGTTCTTCTTGATAGCTCAAGAAACATTCTCATATTCCCATCATGTGCGTAGAAGCCTCACTATCAATATATCAAACCTTAGAGGAAGCATAACTTGACAAGCAAGCGACTTCTTCTTCCAGTTTGGAAGCCAACACAGAACTGTCGTGATCCATTATTTTCTTCGTGCTTTCCTCTTTCCCAAGAGAAATGTGTGAGTACTTTTGAGTTGCTTCTCTATCATCATGTCCATGAATCATTGTAGGTTCTCTAATCTTGTTGCCCAATCTTAGTTCTGATACCATGTGAAAATTTCTAACGTGAAATTCTACTACAGTAACTGATTTATTTTTCCTACTTATTTTCCACAATACGTTATTTACAAAACCCTTTAGTAAACATAAAAGATAATTCTACTGTTGTTGTCACATAATAGCATAGATAAAATAACAATGAAATACAAGCACAAGAATCAATCACATCAACAGTTTTTTTTAGACAATAGTCCTCAGAAAATCCCAATGCGGGAAAACTAGTAGAACATATGAGGGTTTATTTATTATTCTTCAGCAACAATCTCTTTACAAGGAATGATTTTCAGAACATAGAGAAACCTTTGTGAAAACACCTAAGATAATTTTCCTCCAACCACTAGAGTATTCTAACACTCAAGAGACCCTCCAGCCTCCACTGCATCATCTCTCTGTCCTTTGCTGTGCTACCCCTCTATGATGTCCCTTTGATTCACTGCATCCCCTCCTCCTTAGTCTCTGACCGATCTGATACCCTCCTCTTCCTTCACCCTAAAAATATCCCTCTGAAATTGAACTCTTACTTCTTAAGAATCGTCTTCCCTCGAGTTATTGAGTATTTTCCCAGTGTATCTCCAAATGATTCTCAAGTCTTCATTTATACTTTTGCTGTTGAGATATCAACAGTCACTACCTAATATCTAATCAACGACTATGACTAAATTAGACTTCATCCTCGTCTCGTAGAAGCTTCTCACCCATATTTACATTAATTATTTTAATTTTCTAAGTTTTATCGTAGGCACCATTAAAAATAATTAAATATTTGAATAACATGCACTCTGGGTGGAATTTCTCCAAACAATTTCTGGGTCTTGGAGATCTCATGTGTGCTTGCCCCTCCACAAAATTTCATAGCTAGAGCACGTATGATGCTACCAAAAATCAACACAATTTTCCTTTGAAGTCCTTGAACCAGGAGTCATATAGAAGAGCCCAATAATCCTCTTGAAAAACTTTGTCTTTGATGTTTTTGTCATGCCAAACCTTTCTTTGTACTTGAGTCAGCTCTATGTGTAGGAGGGCCTACATCCTGAATTCATCTAACACATTGAGCTAGAGAAAACTCTCTTGATGTGCCCTTGTAACATCCAAATCTAGCGATGCTGCCACTCTCAAAGTGTTGTACTCAAACTCAATGGAGAGTAGAGCCTTCTTCCCATAGACCAAGTCATAAGGGGTGAAGCCAGTGGTTGTCTTCCAAGTTGCATTATAGGCCCAAGTGGCATCCACTAGTCTATCAGCCCAATATTTCCTATTGTTGCTCACAACCTTTGTGAGAATGCTTTCCAATGCTCTGTTGGTAACCTCTAATTGTCCATTGGCCTAAGGATGGTAACAAGTTGACTTCTTATGCTTGATCTTATGTTGACTCAACAAATTCTCAATCAGGTGTGAGGTGAATTGAGCATCCTAATCAGTGACTAGCTCTCTAGGGTACCCAAACTTTTAAAAGATATTCTCCCTTAAGAACTCATCCACTTTCTCTTATGTTGCTACCTTGACAACCTTGGTTTCATCCCACTTTGTCAAGTAATTAGTGCACACAATTATGTACTTTTTCCTCCCTGATGGTGGATCAATGGACCCAATGAAATCCATGCCCCAATTGTCAAATGGCTCAAGAGACACTTGAGGTTGCAAAGGCATTTCATCCATAGGAATGGGTTTCCCCATTCTTTGGCACTGGTCACATCGACTAGTATATCTTCTTGCATCTTGGTGGAGAGTGCACCAGTAGTAGCTAGCTTGTATTAACTTGAAAGTTGTCCTCTTAGCTGCAAAGGGATCTCTAAAAGGCCCATCATGAGAGGCCAAAAGGATGTCAAAATATTCCTCCTCCCTGACAAATCTCCTAAGAATTTGATTTGGGCCTAGCTTGCAGAGTTTTCCCCCAATCCAAGTGAATGGTGCACTTTTTCTTATAATTTTGCTCTTTTCCTTAGAGGATGGATTTGGAGGGAACTGTGCAGCCACTAAGTAGTTGGCTATGCTAGAAAACCATGGAGAGAGAACTGAAATGGAAAATAAATTCTCATCTGGCAGCTGATCATCTACCATTCCTTCCTCACGTGTAGGCAAAGCAAGTCTAGACAAAAAATCTGCAACTACATTTTCTCTACCAGGCTTATCAATGATAGTTAGATCATTGTTGTAACAAAAACAACCATCTAATAATTCTAGCATTCACATCAGGTTTGTTCATCAAATATTTAATAGCAACATGGTCAGTATGTACAAAGGTCTGGTAACCAGTGATGTACTATCTAAATTTATTCAAGGAATGGACAATAGCTAGGAGCTCTTTTTCAGTCACAATAGAGTTCAATTCAGCGTTGGATAGATTTTTGCTGATGAAGTAAATGGAATAAGGTAAATTTTCATCTATCTGGCCTAGAGTTGTTCCTATAAATTTGTTAGAGGCATCAGTATGGATGTGGAAAGGAAGAGCCTAATTTGGACCTCAGAGTATAGGTGCAGGAGTTAACTTGTCCTTTAGGGTTTGTAGGGCCTCTTGGTAGCTTTTTGACCATAAGAATTCAGATTCCTTGGCCAATAGTCTAAACAAAGGTGAGGAAACTTTGCTGACATCCTTTATGAATCTCCTATAGTATCCATCTAAGCCCAAGAAACTTCTGACATCCCTCTGCTTCCGAGGAGTAGGGACCCTTTCTATGATAGTAATTTTATTTAGGTCCACTTGCAGTCCTTCCTGGGATATTGAGTGACCTAGAACAATCCTTGCATTCATTAAGAACTCACACTTCTCAGGACTAAGGGGTAAGTCCATTTCAATTCATTTTTTTAATACTTTCACCAAGTTAGAGAGACCCTCTAGAAACTCGCACCCATAAGGGGTGAAATCATCCATATAAATTTCCACAAAGTCATGGACTAGCTCTACAAATATGCTCATGACTTCCCTCTAAAAAGTGGCAGGGGCATTGCATAATTCAAAAGGAAGGACCCTATAAGGAAAGGTACCCCAAGGACAAGTGAAGCTAGTTTTAGCTTAGTCCTTTGGGATGATCTGGATCTGAGTGTAACCACTGAATCCATCCAGGAAAGAGAAGAACTTCTTTCCTGCAAGCCCAACTAATACTTGGTCAATGAAAGGTAGAGGGAAATGGTCCTTTTTTATGGCTTTGTTTAGCTCTCTGTAGTCCACATAGATCCTCCATTTCCCATTCTTCTTTAGGACTAGAACCAGAGGAGACATCCACTCACTATCTGAGATGGGGTGAATGAACCCTGCATCCAAAAACTTCTTCAGTTATTCTTTAACTATATCTTTGAGGGTTGGGTTCATTCTCCTTTGAGGTTGGTGCATTGGCTTGCATCCTTCCTTGATGTAAATGTGGTGAGTACACACTGAAGAGTGCACTCATTTCTATTCCTTATAACTCCAGGAAAAGACATCCAGATGCTCTCTTAGCATGTCACATAACTCCTTTTCCTAATGTGCAAAGAGAGGGGTTGATTTTCAATGTTCTTTCTAGAACAAATTTTATCATCTTGACATAAGTAGGACTTGAGTCAGCTATGCACAAATCAGTCCAAGGGTTATCTTCATATTTCTTTACTAACTCCTCAAGAAACATGGTGTTGGTGGGCTAATTCTGGAGGATTTTCTCAATCAGGTTGTCTTCATCAGGTTTCCCCACTCCTATAGTGTCATATAGGGTACATGTTGGGTAAGATGTGGCAAAGTAGACCTCATCTTCCTCCTCCTCTTCCAACCATAAAGGTAAGTCATGCTTTAGAGATGGTTGAGCAGGAAGGTACAAGACCAATGTTTGGACAAATGCCCAATTTTAATGGTCATATTCCCAACCTTGCAACTTATGTAAGCATCAACAATGGCTAACCATGGCCTTCCAAGGATGAGAGGATAACCATCGAACTTGGTCTTAGGTTGGAGAACTAAGAAGTCATCAGGGCATTCCCATGAATCAATGGAGACCATCATATCCTCAATAACTCCCTCAAGAGATATTGTGGATCTGTCTGCAAGCTACAAGACTGTTGTGTTATTCCTTAATGACCCTTGGAGATTCAGTTTAAGCATAGTCTCCTTAGTCATCACATTGATGGTAGCCCCAAGATCGATCAAGGTATGGGCGAAAATGATACCATCGATGTGCATATCTACTACAAGACTTCCAAGATCTAGATACTTCAATCAAATCACTCACCCCAACAGTAAGTCAAATAGTTGTCCAATGAAATTAATGGTAGGGGTGTCTTTCTTTCGCCTCTCATGATGTTTGAAGCATTTATCCTTGATTAAATTGTTGTATATGGTGACATCCTTGATAGATTGGAGGAGCAGGATTTTAACACATAAGTTTTTCAATTCACCCAAAAATTCAATCTCTTCTGGGGTTGCTAGATAGGATGGATTAATCTCTCAGGAAAAGGAGGTGGATTGGTTTGTGGAACACTCTCTTCCTTTTCCTCTTAAATCTCCTTAGGTGGAGATGGAGGTTGATTATTTGGAAGCACTCTTCTAGACCTGATGTTTATTTCTTGAATTTCCATAGCATAGGCAAGGTAAGATGTTTTCCCAGTATAGACCTGTTGTTCTTGTTTGTTGTTTGGGTACATATTTGGTTGAGAAGGAATCCAAGGTTGCTTAGGTGGAACAAGGTGAAGGAGTTGTGGCTAAGATGGAGGTGGAGGCAGTAAGGTTGGAGATTGGTTATATGGGGGGCTCCACCCCTTTGATGGTGTATTCCATTGAAGTTGTGGGGGAGCATATGGCTGAAATGATTGATTGGCAGGTTGGGAATGGTATTGAGGTGCAAAAGACTAGGGAGAAGGTGTGGACCATGAAGGATGAGTAGGAGGACACCAAGTGTTATCCGGGAATAGTGTCCACTCGGATGCTGCTATTCCCACTAAGATGGGTGGTTATCTTAGAAACAAACAATCAAATTCTACTATTGCTTCCTTTTATGAAAATAGATGAGAGGAGAACCAAGAGGGCCAACCTGAGTCTTGCATTTGATTTCCTCTCCTTCTTGATAGAGTTTCGTCGCTTCTTCTTTGTTTTCCCAGCTTCACAAGGACTTGTGGAATCACAATAACATACTACTATGCAAGAAACAAGGATCTAAATTCATAAATAATACAGGATCAGATGTGTATTAACCATATACATGCATATATAAACAAGTACACAAGAATATGGAAGGAAACAAGAATAGCTTTATTCAGGTGAAAAGTAGCAAGAGGATTACAACCATGTGCTCTGACCTAGCATCATCCTCCAGCTAGGAAGCCCTTCTTCACCTCAAGCAAAGCTAGATCACCCAACACTGTGAATGTACACCAGAATACCAACAACACTTCTCTATAAGATACAAAATTCCAGCCTCTGGATCTCTGTGATGAGGATCCATATATAGATGATTACAGAGAGGTGAGTCATCTTTTGGGATCTTGATTAGTGTCTTCTCTCTGATAGTTCCTGCTTCCACTTGGAGAATGATGACCTCTTACTCATCCCTGGTCGAAAATGGAGTGGCAAGTGTCCGAGGGGAAGCTTCTGGAAGATTCCATGATCTTCCACCTCGCATTTTAGTCCCTGCCATTTGTCCATTCCTGACCATCGCACCCTACAGAGGATAAAAACAATATGCATCACACCCTATACATTGGGAAGGTGATATGCATCGCAACCTCTGCATGGAGCTTTCAATATGGTCTAGTTTTGACCATTTATGAGCAGTTTTCAGTGGAGAACTTCTGGGAGATGATGTAATCAGTTGACCTTGTTCCTTTAGGCAATGAAGCAACCCTTTTAGGGACTTAATAGCCCTCAGTTTATGGACATTTGTTATTGGGGTTGAAGTGCCCAAAAATGTCTATAACAGTTGCCCCTTAAAGCATGAGGTCGTTAATTGTTTTTGATGTCGGGTGAAATGCTTTACTATGAGGATCTGAAGTTTTTCTGAGCTGGGAGGTGACCTGTAATATGATACAATACGATACATTATTTTGACAACATTTTTTCATGATCTAGCTAAGGCAGGCATTCCCATGCTCAGCTTTATAAATTCATTTCATGTACATAGGACAGACAATTGTCTGTGTGACAGACTGATGATATGGACACATCATCCTTTGATTTGGATGATCATCTGTTTGGCAATGATGTACACT
>APFE030015107.1:41233-74584 GCA_000404065.3 Pinus taeda | reverse complement strand
CTAAAAATAGTAAGTTGTGCTACAATTAAGGAAACTGAAAATGCTGAGAAAGACAATGGTGGGGGTCCAGGTGGACTTGGAAGGTGGCCACCAATATCCACCTGGATCAGGTACCTAAACTAAAGGTGATCATGTCCAATCATCTTTGATGGGTCTTGGAAAGAAAGGCCATTATAGGTACTCATTGTACAAGTGAGAAATTGTTTCTGTTAATTTATCTAGTCCATTAGAAAAAGCAAGAATCTCAAAAATGCAACAAATGTGAATGTGCAACTAATGTTGAAAAAAGAACTTAATGATCTTTTGAACTCCTCAATCAATACAAAAAATGAGGTTTCATTGAGGAGTTTTGGAAAAAATACTGCTAGTACCTCCAAATACGATAAATTAGCAAACAAAAATGTCATTAACCTTCAAAATATAAACTCCTTACGCATATTGAAATTTTATAATCAATGGAATAGATCACTGGTCTCCACCATTCAAACGCAATCCATAATAAATGTGTAATTGACATATGCATAAGCACTAAAGAGCATAAGAGATCGGCTCTTCATTAAGATTCTTTCCTTTGAAGAATTTGGATAGCAATATTTGGTGACTAGATTGTCAAGGATCAAGGCTAAGGATCATGGTTAGATGGCCACAAAGAATCCACCATAAATCCAAACATGAAAGCCACATACTAAAAGAGAAACACAATCTTAACAAAAAGTGCACTTATAGATCAATGATCCATTCTTGCAAAGCATTGAAGGAATGGGAGAACTATAGAAGAGAAGCCACAAATTGACTATGTGACCCATGGATATTTGTTGAAGGAAAAAAACTCCATCATGTCCTCACAATTTGTGTATTGTGACTAAAGTAAGCCACAATGTGAGAGTTTCTAGAGTGTTGCAATGACAAAACAATGTCAAGCTACACTAATTTCAAGCGATCATAGATTAGCATTGAGTGTAGCAAGTAAAAACATTTGTCCAGCTGGATGTAGGGAAGAAAAGTATGTTTGATAGGTAGTTAAAATTGTGCCATGATATACATAAAAAACACCTCAACCCCCTTTGATCTGAGAAGAACACACAAGCTATAAATATCTCTTAAAAAAATGAGAAGGGGTTTGTAGAGATTGCTCTGGTACCATGAAAATATTTAAAACAACATTTTAGGAATAAAAAACAACTGAAAAACACCAAAAACCTTCTACAATAGAGAATGCATAATGATCTATTATATTTTCTCTAAAGATAATACAAGTGGGTATCCCCTATATATAGCAATGGAAGAGGCCCAACTTTTAACAAAGGGATACCTATCACACCACATTTGGGAAGATAAGAATGCATATGAAAGCCTATAACCAACAATAGTTAGTTGCATTGAAAAAATAATACTAGCGTTGGATCTAATATCATACCATGCAAAGTTTGCATCAACCTCAATGCACTTGATGTATTAGCTTGGGTTGAGTTACTAGTTCTTGGAGCCTTCATTGGACAAATTCTTTAGAGCCTTGTAATAGCTTGGGTTGAGTTACTAGTTCTGGAGCCTTGGTTGGAAAAATGCTCTAGAGCCCTTTGGTGGGTTGAGTTACTAGTCCTGGAGCCTTGGTTGGACAAATGTTATGGAGCCCGGCAGCAGATGTGGGTTGAGTTACTAGTCCTAGAGCCTTGGTTGGTACAAATTCTCTAGAGCCTTGGAAGGATTAGGTAAAGATCAATGTGGTGATGGTTTTGTGATGTCCGACCGTGAGGTGAATCACTTTGCGATGGGTTGAGGTGGTTTGGCCTGGAAGCCCTAGATTGTTTTGATTGATGTGTTTTATGAGATCCCACATTCATGCTTGGAATATGGCATGGGGGTGATTGGATGAAGAGAGATTTGGGTCAGCCACGTCTTCGGTTGGGTGGAACATGGTAGTCCCATACCGGGTTGGCTTTTGCATCATGAATATGAGGTTAGTTCTCCTTGTTAATTCATGAGTATTATATTGGTTTATATGTGGATTATATGGCTATTATTTCCTTGGTATTTATGTTGTTATTGTTGGCTTAGGGGGTCCTGACCCAAGTTCAGAGTTAGTTGCGCCAACCAACAAAACCCTACGCTACTGGCCCTTTCGATAACAACCCGCGTAGTGCATGTTGCAGTGTCACCCGAACCAGTATGGGGGGATGCTGAAACCAAGTTTCCGCATCCAGAAATCAGTGTGATGTCTTTTAGCGCCCTAGATATGCCTTTGCACAGATCTATAAGCCCCTAGGGCTCGATACTACAACTCTATCCCAACAGCCTTTAAACCTTTGCAAAGGTCCATGATTGGTCTTTGCGGACCCTTAATAGTTTATTCATCCACCTACATGCACCAGAAAACAACCCTAGATCAGAGCTCGCATAGATATACTTAAGTATTTAATAAACATATCATATTTTACCACAGTCCTCACATAATTATATAAACATGCTTGCGTACATCATCTAACAGTTATTCAATAAAATCACACATTATTAGATCAATATTCCATAAACATATTATTCATCAATAGTATAAGTCATAAACAACATAAGTCATAAACACAAGTAAACAACAATGCACAATATTTCTCCATAAACAACTTATTTATTGATTTCCATTTCAGAATACAGACTCAAAACTTCCCTACGCACTCAACTACAGGGGTTCACGTACTTAGCTGCAATCTCTACCTAGGCCTTTCCACACTCAGCTGCAGTGCCTTCCTCTCCTATATGACCCCCTACTCTACGCTAAGACTTCTGTTCTATTGACCTATTACATCTTTGATTATGCCTTAGACTCTCTAAGACACACCTATTTATATCTTTCTACATACAATCCCATGGTCTGCGGACCATGGGTGGATCTCAAAATCAACTCAACTTTTACATAAACAAGGAGTTGAAACCCCTTTGAATCTTAACCATCTACGCGCTCTACATCAACAAATCCCGGAGACTTTACATTACTTACAACAATTACATCAAAACTTGAGTTATTTTAACTCCAGAATTGACCTAGGGGACCCCATCCCGACAGGATCCCAACACAAATATCATGACTCTCCCTCGAGGCACTCAGCTGGCACTACGATCTTGCTACGAAGATCTCCCAGCTCCACCTAAACTATTGCAACCTCGGAAGCGCTCTGCGTAGCTTCCTACTTAACTTCTTGGACTAATTTTTTTGTAGTTGGTTCTTCCGCAGCCAGCCTCATTGTTTGTTACATCTAATGCAAGTCCGTTAGCTTCTCCTGAATGTTGGTCGTGACCTAGTAAGCTTCTTTTAACCAAGGCCCCAACGTGGCCTTAAGCAAGGCCTCCTTCTTCTGTGTTTCTTCTACCTATGTGAGGAGTTGCTTCCCCTTCTGTGTTTCTTCTACCTACGTGAGGAGTTGCTTCCCCATGGAGCGTGTCGTTGCCCTGACTTCATCATACTGCTTCTGCAGCTCCCTGACCTCTGTGTTCAATATCTACAGGTTTGGGTCTTCCTACAGAGTTGTCACCAACTCCATTGTCTGCTCAAATAATGTCAAACAGTCAGTGACTACGACATCCAAGGTGGCCATCTCTTCTTTTATGGTGGCTCCATGTTGTTCCCTAACCTCAGGCAGAGTTGTGGGATGCAACTTTAACTGCAGCTCAGTTATTTTCATGTTGAGTTCCAATTGAACTCAGCCAACCTCTGCCTTTTCCTCGCGCACACCAGTAGTTAACTTCTTGATCTTCTCTTCTGGGTGTGCGTCCTCAGGAATGTGAAGCTTAGGTACTATTCTACATGCCTCTACAACTGCGGACTCTAGTTGGACACTCTGTGCATGTAGCGTATCCTTTTCTTTCAAGGCCTATGTCTTCTTAGCGAACATCTACTCGTTGTTCACCCTGTATTCATTGATAAGATTGAAAGCGCATTGCTCCAAAGCTATCAATTCCTCTGTCACCCCTGCATGCAGCGTGTGAAGAATCTCATTAGGGAGCACTGTGATTCTCAACTCGATGTTCTTAATTGTGCTTAGGATGATGTGATCATCCGCTGACTCTGCATGTTGGGACCCTTCTGATAATGCAACAATTCGAAGATCTATTGTCCTTACCAATTCTACTGCTTGACTCATCCTTGAGGCTAGACTCACTTCTCTGTTGGACCGAAATGCATAATTTATAGGGGTTTTCGAATTCAAATCCAACCATTCCCCCTAAATTTCGACCATTAATGTTGTTTTGGCGGCAGATCTTCAAAGATTTTGGCCTTAAATGTCACCATCCCACTCCTCTTAACCATCTTCTGGTTTTCAAATCATGAACACTGACTCCAATGGTCACTTTGTTATTGTGCTGCACAACACCTCCCTCCATAGTGTAGCTTCTCGCACACAGCTTCATTGGTCGTATGTTAATCGTTTTTTGCGCAGCCCGCTTGCTGCATAGTCCTCTGACCTTGGCAGTGTAGTTTATAGTCCCGCGCACCCTTGCAACTGTCTGGAGCACTAAGACTGTCCTGCCACCATATAGCCTTTTTGTAGGATCCCCTGTATATAGCTTCAATCAACGTCCATTCACTCTTCCCAAAAAAGGTTCTCCATTCAGCTTCGTGAGTTGAACTACCCCCTGATCTGTAATTTCTTTGATAATATATGGCCCTAGCCAATGCATCTGGAATTTCCACAGAAACATGGTGAACTTGCTATCATACAATAAGACCAGATCATTTACCTTGAACGTGTGAAGCTAGATGTGTCAATCGTGCCATGCTTTTTCACGTTCCTTACGTACTTGCTAATGGAATCTAGCTAAGAATTAGTCCTCTTCAAGCTCCATCAGCTGTGTGAACTATTTCTCCAGGGCTTTGCAATCTACCATACCTGTGAAAGATGTTATGCATAGACTAGGCAAATTATATTCCATAGGCATCACAAATTCTATGCCATAGACCAATCGGAAAGGTGTTTGTCCTGTCAACTTCTTGCAAGTAGTCTCATACGCCCATAGTACTGTAGGTACGCGCATATCCCAGTCATTTTGTTGCGCATTGCAAATCTTCATCAACGCGTTCTCCAAAATTGTATTAAAGGCTTCAATTGTTCCATTCGCCTGCGGGTGATATGGTGTACTCTTCTGATGGTAGACCTGGAATTCTTCTGTCTGCGTAATGATCATTTCATTTAGAAAGTGTGTACCTTTGTTTCTCATTAACACTTTCGGGTAGCCAAACCTAGTTAAGACATATTCAAACAAAAACTTCGTTATTGTAGCCCCTGTACAATCCTTAACCGGTTGTGCCTCTGCCCATTTGGTCAGATACTTCGTCGTGGTGATGATGTAGCGTGTACCAGATTTCTTCCCTGGGGGCTGAATTGGCCCGATGAAATCAATCCCCCATTTTTCAAATGGTTGCAAAGATACTTGAGGATTCAATGGCAACTTGTCCCTCCACTATGGTCTGTTCGTTCTCTAACATGCATCCCATGCCTTATAATATGCTTTGGAATCTTTGTGCAACGTTGGCCACCATAGACTTGTACGCAAAATCTTTTGCGTAGTCGCTTTTCCTCCATAGTCTCCTCCCATAGCCACTCCATGAGCTTTAGCAAGAATGCTATTTCTCTTAAAATATAGTACATATCTTTGCAATATCTCATCTGCACCCATATTATACAGATGTCTCGCAATTACTGAAAAGTCTGCGGCATGCACTACTAGCTCCTTCTTTTGGTGACTTGTATACCCTTCCGGTGCCATCCCCATATACAAAAAGTGGATAATATCTGCAAAATTATTATCTACTACGTTCACCATGAAGAGATGCACATCTAGCAATCCTTCCTCCAAATTAGTAGGCTCCTCTCTGGTTTCGATTCGTGACAGATGATCAGGTCCTGCATTTAACCTTCTTGGCTTCAAAATGACCTCAAAGTCATACTCTTGGAATAACAACAACCACCAGTAGATCTTCCCCCCCAACATAGGCTTATTGACCAGGTATTTCAAGGTAGAGTGATCTGTGTACATCTTGAAATGCCCTCCTAACAAATAGTGCTTGAACTTCTGTAATGCGTACACCATGGCCAGTCCTTCGCACTCAGTCGTTGAGTAATTATTTTTGGCCTTTGATAATTTTCTACTCACGAAGGTTATAGGGTGGGCCATCTCTCCTTCACCAGCTTGCGTTAACACTTCACCCAACACAATGCAAGAGGCATCAACATGTACATGAAATTCCTTATTCCAATTCGGGAATACCAAGAACATCTTTTCTTTCGATACATTGAAACTGTACTAACATTCTTCATCCAAAGAGAATGTAGCATCCTTCTTCAGCAATTTTTCCATGGGCACAGTAATCTGAGCATAAGCCTTGATGGACTTCCTGTAATATCTAGTATGTCCTCGCGTTGTGTGCAGCTGCTTAACGCTCCTTGTGGCCTCCAAATTTACTCTCACCACAATCTTTGCAGGGTCCACCATCAATCCTTGCTTTCATACCACGTGACCGATAAAAATCCCAAAGGGAACACAAAATAATCACTTCTTCAGATTCAACGCAATCTAATACCTACGACACATATCCAACATCAAGCGCAGACTTGCTACATGGTGCTTCACTAACCCAAATGTTGTCCAACCATCAAAGTATACTTCCAAGAACTTATGAATGAATTCCTTAAACATTGCTATAACTATGCGAGAGATATCAAATGCGCATTCTTGAGTCCAAATGACATCATAGTATACTTGAAACAACCCCATTCCCTCGCGAAGTTTGTTTTTCTCTTATCCTTTGGCATCATCTTGATCTAATGGTACCCATAAAATCCATCAGTGAATGAGTAGGCCTCCTTCCCTCCAACGTTTTCTAATACTTCATCTGTAAACGATGTCGGGAATGGGTCATGGACACAGGCATCATTAAACTTCTTCAAATCTACACAAATCCTTAATTCACCCTTCTATTTCTTCTCTTGAACCACCATTAGGCTTACCTAATCAGATTCTTCCATAGGTTCTATGATGCCCACTTGCAACATCTTATCCAACTCCTCATGAACGTTTTCCTTGTATTTAGGATTCAAGTGATACGACCTCTACTTAACAAGCTTCGCGTTCAGTTTCAAAGTGATTTTCATAACACCCAAGTCTCCTATTATGCCCTTCAAGTCCGAAAACCTGGTAGGGAGCAGATCCTGATATTCTTGGAGTAACTCAGCAACCTTATCCACAGTAGAATCATCCCAGTAATCTCCAATCTTTGCAAACTTTGGTTCTGCTTCAGTTCCAATGTTTACTTGCTTGGTTTTCAACGACGCGTTGATGTCTGGGTTTTCTATTTATGGACCTTCAAATTCGCAATGCCCCTCTACCTTAGGAATATTAATATTTCTTGGATCATCATCCTCCTCTTCAGTGATCACATTATAACATTCCAGCGCATGGCACAACTGGGTGCTCCAATCTGGATGGACCCATTCGAGAGGTTCTTGCGGCGTTCTAAAGATATCTGCCTAAATCTCCTGCAAAGCTTCATCAATTCTCTCGAAACCATTTTCAAAAATGAAGGTCAATAAGAATCCTTCTCTTAATGTATCCCACTCCATAGTGCCATGGTAGAGCTCTGTTTCCAAATACAAATTCATGGGGATTGTGTCTAAAGTATGGAAAAATAAGTGTACCCACTCCGGCTATGACTTTATTCCATAAGCTTTAGTCCACTTTGCTAGGTGATTATGTGGATCGCCCTTCCCATCATATTTCTCGGTTAATGAAATGTTAGGTCGATCAAACTGCAACCTCATCATCCTTCTATAATCCCGCCATCCATCAAAGCTATCCTTGTACGTACCCCACCATTGTGCGGGCGTAGCATGCAGTGCCAGATCTAATGCTTGGAAGTGGTGATGCTCAGGGACTTCACTCTCTAACACATCCAAAAACTTATCCACGTTAGTTAAACCAACATAATAAGGTAAGCTCCTTACTTCTGATGAAACAAAACACAACGATTTAGTCATCATGTCACAGCGCAATGTAGATACTTCATGCAAGTGATTCTTCCAATGCTCTAATTATTCATCTGAATTAGAGGTACATGAACTCTCTCGGCCCCAGTCAATCTGTCCATCTATTGTTGGATTGATCCAGTCTTGGTCTCATGTTGTTATTTGTATATTTAATCTAAGTCATCCTCACTTTCCTCATAATCGCAGACCGGTTCAGTGTAGTGCACTCCTTCTACAGGGTCCAACGACACTACAACTTGAAGCGATTTCAATTCAAATAACATTGTCCTATTCTTCAATTTGATGACTCCATTCATGTCAATGGCCTAGTCAATTCCCAGGAGCGTGGGGTATGTATTGTTGTCATCAATGATCTCTATCACCTCAAAACTTAGCCATCGCGTTCGCACCTTCGATATCAATAGTTACTCCATATAATTGTCCCATAGGTATGATCTTCTGTTGGTTCGCCATTCTGATCTAAATCAAAGACCACTATAGCGTAGGTCTCACCATTCTTTCCCATGTTTGTTTTTGAAAAAAGTTGACATCGAACCCTAGATCCACAATGACTTGGTCCATCTGATATTCTCCTATCTATGCGGTGAGCCTCAGCTCACGCCCTGTTCTTGCCTTATGTTTACCAATTTTTCTAACTACGCAGTGTCCATCAAGGGTGTTTTCTTTGCTAGCGCATTTGTTTATTAACTCCTGTAGGCCTTTCACATCTTTTCTATCGCACAGAAGTTTCATGCAAGTCTCCAAGAATGTAGTAAGCACAGAGGGATCAACCTCTGTAGGTGTGCTGGTCTCTTGCACTTTGTTCTGGCTTCCTAAGGTAGAGACCTCAGCAAAGCATTTCTTGGCCTCCATAAATGTTTCCTTTGCATGCTCTAAATCAAAACCAACTTCCTTTTCTAGGGCCTTACGGACCCATCTGTACTCTCTAGGTTGTTTTCCCTTATCATCGCCAATCAGTATTCCATTCCTTAGCACTATATTCACATTATGATCTTCTTCGCGGGGCTCAGCTCTCATCATTTGTAAGTTATGCGTAGGTTGCTGAGGCTATGCCTTCTTCTCCTACATCTTAGCTATCAACACCAGGCATTCTTCTATAGTGTGTTCAAACTGGCTCTAGTATTGACATGACGGGGGTGTCTGATTCTAACACTCTCGCGCGTAGTACCCTGGGATTCCATAGTTATAGAAAATAACCTGTTTACGACCTTTACTAGGTCCTCCTCCTCCGTGGCCTCGTCTTCTTCCTTGATGACCCACACGCACTAGTGGGCTCCAGTATTGCAGCAATGATGTTGCAACTCCTGTGACTCCCTTCTTTATTTTTATCAACCTGGTAGTTCGTAACAAACTTGGAAGCGATGGTGCTATATGCACAAGTACTAGCTCTCACTGCAGGCTGTCACTTGATTAGCTAGCACAAGTTCGCTAAGAGCTTAAGCCAACTTCTATGAGTTCTTAGAAGAAGCCTTTAACTATGATGGATGAAAGCTAACTCAAAATAGGCTAGTCTACTTGCAGAAAGAAGCTGAAAGCTTAAAGGAAATGCAAACCCTAGCAAACCCTAGTTTTACCGACTAACCCTACTGGTGCAAGAAAAGAGATGAAAGCTGCTGAAATGGATGCCATTGACTCTTGGAAAGGTAAAATTCATGTGTTTGAGCTAATTGTAAAGGAAAATATGGAAAAAGCATCTTTTTTTTTTTTTTTGAGTAATTTTATGCAAAATTATTATGCATGTGGTTTAACTATTTTTGACTATGTAGAGGTTTATTGGCGAAAGAAAGTGGAGTGGGAATTTGCAGGAGCTTGGGAAGGTGAGAAGAGGACCTATGGGGTCCCTAGAACCCTTCTGGAGAATTCCACAGCGATCAGATCTCGAAAAATTGCTCGTGTGAACTTCTACAGGAAGTCTGCAGAGGATCTACAGGAAGTTCTACAGGAACAGGCCGAAAGTGGATTTTAGAGGGTTGATGGTGGAAAAATGGTGGGAAATTGGAAATGAAGGATGGATAAGGATATTAAGGGGTCTAGAATCTGGTAGATGAAGCTCAGGAGTGAAGAAGATGGTTGGAGTTGTTCAAAGGTGAAGGAAGCGATTTTGCACAAAAATGTAGAAATTAGGGCTGTTTGGGAAAGTGTGGCAAGTGAGTGAAGAAAACCTTGAGAAAGAGACTGGAACAGGTTGCATGATGAAGGAAGGATAGGCTAGAGTGTCTTACAGGTGCTCTGCACACTTCTATTCAAAACTGATCCAAGCAAAGACTAAAAAAACATAGATTTATCTATTTTGACCTATTATGACCTAGAAAATAAAAAACGTGATGAGCAAAAATTTATAGACAGGAAATCATGCAAGAAATATATGGAAACTGAGTAAGAACAGATCTAAACATGAAAACACAACTGATATCAACTTTTCCAACTTGAAATCTAACACTAGCAATTGCATTGGAAGGCAAAAACAATGTTTTTGTGGCAGCAAGTGTGCCTTAGTCTCAGCGTATGGTCCCAAGGAGGGAGAAATGAGATCAAGGACTGCTTGATAGCCTTTTTGTGGATCCTTTCTTGTTACCAAACTATCAAATCAACCTGAATCATGAAAAACTATCTTAATAATCAAAAACAACCTAAGTAACAAAGCAAGATTTACCCTATATAACAAAAATTATCCTATGAATGCAGTAAAAAAAAACATAAAATTACACAAAGGAGGTACTAGAACTTGGGTTGGGCCCAACCCCAAGAGCTACAACCTCCTAAGAAAGGTCAGAGCTAGTGCAAAGCCAGATTCATCTTCATTAATAAAAAATAATAGTCATGTCACAAAATTATTTACAGAAAGAGCTCGAAAATAAGTTGAATGCACAGCTGCACTAAAGTGCGAAAATAGACTGTTCAATAGCTAAACTACCAAGGCTTGAAGCCTTCCTACTTATGCAAACAAGGACTCCCAACAGTCCTCCTCAACTTTAGGAGCTTGGCTGCCCAAAACTGTAGTTAATCAGCCACTTCACTAGACCTATTTGGCTGCCCCTTCAAATCATCTTTGGTGGGATGTTGAACTCCGAGATGATGGTGGAGAACTCAAGGAAGGGGTCATTTAGTGCAGCAGATACCCCTCCTATAAATACTCAACCTTGTTTTTTCATATTTGGCTGCCAATCTGCTCATAAATGCCTGATCTTGGTCCAAAATTGTCCAAAAATCTGCAATAAGCATGTATTAGACTTTGTGGTCAAGTGACTATTCCCATTCACTCAATTAACATAAATATATTGAAAAGCATGCATAAAACTATAGAGACTGGTGGACTAAATGAGAATAATAGGAAAAATGAGCCCATAAAGTTACCCATTTTTGGGGCTCATCATCACCCCCTACTGAATGTGTTGCTCATCCTCTGAGCAACTAATCCAGTTCATCATCTTTGATTGCTTTGACTGCCTCTCTGACATCCCAAGCTTCTGAGTGATGTCCTCTTCTCTATCATGAAACCCTGCCTTTCTCTCTACTTCCTCTCATTGCCTGTGTTCTTCTTCTTCCTTAACCCCTTCCAGTAGTCCTAAAGTAATGGAGGACTGAACTTTAGGCCAATCCAGTTGGCCTTCAGGTTTTGTATTGTCTGTTTATAAAGTGGCACTCTTGCCAAAGCCTCCCTCATTCTGGTTGGGGAGTGGTACTCTCTTATTTTTAGACTATGGGACAATGTGTTCCATCTCCTTGTGCAAGCATGAATGCAATTATCACCAAACAGTCTTTCCATGTCTTCAAAGTGAGCAATGGCTTGAGCTTGCCTTTCAACGTAATCTGGGAGAACTTGAGGGTTGTTGGCAAGGTGTTGATGAGCATATACTAAAGCTGAGGGATCTTCTGGTTCTGCCCTGATCATGAGTGGCTCACTTAGCTCCCTCTCCATAACCTTCCGAATTTCTACTACCCTCTTTTCCTCATGGCTTAACCAAGAAGCCATAGCCATGAGTTGTACATCTCCTAATGCAGCATTGGGGTCCCATAAATTCATGTTTGGAAGTGCCAAGTTGTGTAAATAGAATTCTGCTAACTTGGACTTATCTTCAGCTGAGTTATTGTCACACAAATACATAAACTGATTGTAATTCTGGAATGGAATGCTGCCCCTTTGGGCCAATGTGTTAATTTGAAATTGCCACCATTTGTCTTTAAGATATAATGCATAGGACTTAGCAGGTTGCCTACATTGTAAGGCTTCTACTGCCCAGTTGGCCATGCAGGCCATTTGGGCTTCTTTTTCTTGCAACTGTTGTTTTAAAAACTGTATTTCTTCTGCTGCTTGAGACTCCTTTTCTTGCAGCAGTTTTGTCAGCATCTCAACATCAGCTTGTAGCTTTTTCCTCTCTCTGTTGTTTCTCAATTGTTTCCTTGTCTACTGGAGGTCCTTCTTGCTGCTGCTGCCCTCCCAAAATGGACAACGTATCTTCCTTATGAACTTCCTATAGTTGCAATTGCTTTTTCAACAGCTCATTCTCCTCTTGTAGCTGGGCTATTTTACTACTTTCTATGTGCCTCACCATGGCAAACTCCCCTCTTAATTCCTTCAGCTTGTCCTCCATGTGGCCTATGTCCTCAAATCCTATAGATTTGGTGATTTGCATCCATGAGTGGGTTCTCACCATTTCTTTTTCTAATTCAAAGAATAAGGGTACAACAAATTTATGTGGGATGATTTTCCCACCCTCTAACAAATTGTAATATGAGCCCAAATTAGGCTGAGGGGTTGGTTCAAGTATTTCTTTGGCCTTGCTCTCCCCCTGTGACTATTTGGTTGCCTTCTCCTCCAATTTCTTAGTCTCTTTTAACTTGGCTAGAGTTTCCTGTAGAGATGTTTCAGCTTCCTGTAGAACTGCCTTTGAGTCCATCATCCTAATTCTCTCTTTCCATGTGGAGGTTTTTGGGCTTCCTCTTTCATAGGTGATAGATATCTTGGAAGGAGAATCTTCCTTCTTTTTAGTGGTTGTGTCCTCAATGACAATTGGTTCCTTTGATGGTGGCTGGGGTTTGCCCACTTTGATCCTTGTGCTTCTTCTGGCTTTAAAGTACATGGAGGTTTTCCTCTTTCTTTTTCCTTTTTGTTTTGTAGGTGTGCTTAATGCAGCAAGCACAACTGTTGCTTCTTGTGCCAACATTTCAGGGGATTTCTCTTGCTGTTGTTCTTTTCCTTCATTTCCTATAGAAATCTCTATGCCCACTCTTTCTGCCTGTGTCCCTAATATCTCAGGGCGTGTCTTTTCCTTCTCTTGTTGGGTGCCTGCTTTGGCTGTGGCAGTCTTCTTTTGGGCTTTCTTGGCCTTTTTCTTTCCAATCTGTGTCCTTTTTCCCTTCTCTGTTCTTGCTGTTGTCTCCATCTTTTTCTTAGGTTCAGTAGTCTTGTCAAATTCCTCTTTTTCCTTCTCTTCTTCCTCTATTCTGCCCTCTACTTGAATGTCTTGTGTTCCCTCATCATTGTTCTTCTCAATTTCTTCAGTTTGCTCCCCCTCATCACTGCTGGATGGGTTGATGTTCTCAGCCAAAGTTCTGATGTCATCATCCCTGGAAATATTTTTGAAGATTTCCCAAGCTATGGGGATAGTATAGGTGTGTAAATCATCTTCCACCAACAATTTGATGAGCCCATGGTGGGCCAACTGATCTGGGACCCCTTCATTTAGCTTTGTACCACATTCAATTAATGACTAAAGGAGGAAATATGGGATGCTCAGTTTTCTGGCTGGAGGGAAGTCCATCCCATACCTTAATTCATGTAACAACCTGAAATGATATCCATAAATGATGTTGAACCTCCCTTCACATGTGATATACTTCATTATTTGATAACTGACTTCACTCCAGAGAGGAGGCAAACTTGTCCTTCTAACACCATTTTTATTTTCTACAGGATGCTTCTCGGGAAGAAAAAATGTTTTCTTTGCAAATTGTCCCATTGATCTCTCCTCTTTGCTCCAAGGGAGCCCCAATGGTAGACCAGTAATTCTACTGATGAGATCAGGTGTAAGTTCTAGGGTCAAACCCCTAAAACTAACTGTGGCATGTGTCTTCGAATGTAGTCTCAGGGACATCAAAAACTCTTTAGTTATCTCTTCATCATAACCCTGAATTCTGTCAAAGAAGGATATCCAATTTTCCCTGGTGAAAAGGTCCACCACCTCAGGGTGCTCGTGCAATTTGCTAGAGTCTAAGGGTTCTTTCCTTATGAATCCTCCTTGCATGGTGTTGAGTGCTCTTTTTGTGTTTTAACCAAAAAAGAAAATGGTCAGGTGGGAAAAAAACAATCAATCACTGAAACAGAGGATAGCTGAATTCAGTTTCTTCTGAACGCAAGAAGGAATTTCTCGGGTGCTTCTTTGCAATATCAAATGGCAATAATTCTCTTGTTTTAAACTGTTGCCACCCTGAATTTGACTTCCCCGTTTTAAAAAGAAAGAATTTTTTCTATAGAGCATAGGATAAGGACACTGGTTCTTTTCTCAGCACGTAGATAGATATGCACATTCAATTTTTCACACACACACAGGCTGGCCTTTACTGCTGCATGTATATTTCTTACAGGAGAATTTGAAAAGGGATGGGGAGATTTTAGATGCAGAGAGAAAAGGAAACTATGTAGACCCAGGGAAATATGCAAGCAAACTTTCACTCTTTTAATGCACAGGCAGATTTTCACTCTCTTTTTCAATCTACTACCATGTTCAATTCACCACCTTACTCAAACAAATCATGCACAAAGAAATTTCCCAAGCCTACCTCGTTTTGAGCTTGAATTTCGACGAAAATCCCAAGTTGCCTTTCTGCATAGCTGTTCTCTACCTTTCATGTATAACCCTTCCTGTAGAAATCTCCTGGCTCTTGCAGAACCAAACTATGCTTCTTGTAGAGCCTGATAGGCGGGAGATTTTCAAAAAACAGGCAGAAAACTGGTGGAGGACGACTGGTTAGCTACTCTAGAAGTAGTGGATGTGTACTCCAGTCGAGAATGTCGTGAGTGCAGAATTAACAAAGGGTGGTGAATGTTTCAACTGAGCTATCTTTTAACTGGGGGCATGATTCGTGGTGAGGGGATGAGGTGGCCGGACCGGACCGTTGATCCTACGTCACAGCCATAATGTTTTTGCATGCCATCTGACTGCCATCACCTCCCTTTCTCCCATTATCTGCCGCCACCACTGTCAGTCCCGAAGTTTTCTTCCTAAAAGGACACTCCACACGTGCTGGTTGCGTATCTAATTGGCAGTTTTGAATTTAACAGGGCTCGTTTGGATTCCAAGAGGACGTGTAACTGTTCGAGGGCGTCCAGTTTACTAGCCATTAATTCCACTCAATTCGAACCATTCCCATAGTCACACAGCCTTGAAAAATGATTTTTGCAATTGAGGAATAGGTTTAGGCACTTACCTGTGCAGTTGTGGCTGTGTTATGCATATTTCAGATTTTGGAACCCATTTCTTCATTGCTGTTGCTGCTCGCGCTCTTCATGCTTGGCCTTGGGCTGTTGCTGATGTTCAAACATTCAAGTAGAGCTCCATGCATGTTTCATATGCCATACTTTTTTGTCCCTATCTCTGGAGTATGTTTTTCAAAGGGATCAACTGCTACAAGAATCTTGTAGGATTTCCTGTAGCTGCTTCTTCTCCTGGAATGCAAGCTAGAATGAGCAGGGCTACAACTGCTAACGAGGGTCTCAGCTGATAAGGAGTCTAGATGGAGAGTATCAGGTATGGTGAGTGAAAAACTGCTGCTTTGATTTGTCATTAAAAAATTTTACTGGCAGCATGAAGGAAACAGGATTTCTGTGTGTGACTGTGCAGGGACATAAAAATGAGTGCAATGGAGGTGTACAGAGATGGAAAAAGGGCGACATATGGCGATGTATGGAAGCAGTGAAGTTTACAAGCCTCATAGACAGGTTCCCAACCTTCGGGTCCTTTTTTGAGATTAATTCTAGCTTTTCCATAAATTCTACAGGATCCTCCTGTAAAAGATACAAATTTTCCTGTAGAAGGTGAAATCTTAGCCCGAATGAGACTAAATCTTGGGAAAGGGTAATGGTCATGGAGGAATGGATTGTGAGGGATGCCTGTAGCCTGGTCATATTCTATGTCTGTGTCTTGTGTGATCCTCCTAAAACCTGTAATGACCTTCCTGCAACCTGCAATTTATTTAACAGAAATTAGTTTTTTTTTTTTTTTTTTGGAAGTCTGAGATAGCTCGGGCGCCTCCAAGAGGTTTTCACCCAAGGATCTTTTATTCCTTTTTTCTCTTTTTTCTGTGGCTTTTTTTCTTCAAGGTGTGGGTGGAGTGGACACAGGGACCTGCTCCACTACCAGCACTGATTTACCTAGAGTTTCAATGAAATCCTGCTTAGAAATGGGCTTCTTGTATATTTTCAATCGATGCCCATTGATGAGCATGGGGATGGCTTCTTCATCAATGGTCCTGATAAGGACTGAACCATTATCATTGCATTTCTCCACTGTATATGGTCCCAGCCATCTTGTCCTCAGCTTTCCTTTGAAATCCTTGTATCTTGAATCATATAACAACTCCCAATCTCCTGGTTGAATTGCTTTTCTTTGAGGTGTCGGTCATGCCATATCTTTCTTTGAAATTGGACTGCCTCTGAGTGGAGAGGGGCCTGCATTCTTTGTTCATCTAATCCATTCAACTGTAGTAATCTTTCCTGTTGTGCATGGCTAAGATCTAGGTCCAACTGAGCTGCCAACCTCAATGTGTTATATTCAAATTCTATGGACATAAAAGCCTTCTTCCCGTAGACTAGCTCATAGGGTGTGAAACCCGTTGTAGTTTTCCAAGTAGTGTTATAGGTCCAGGTGGCCTCAACCAATCGGTATACCCAATCTTTTCTGTTGCTGCTCACCACTTTAGTTAAAATCTCTTCCAAAGCTTTGTTAGTGACTTCCACCTATCCATTTGCTTGCAGATGATAAGAGGTGGAAGTTCTGTGCTTAATTTTGTGATGAGTGAGCAGGTCTTCAATCAGCTTAGAGGTAAACTGACTTCCTTTATCTGTGACCAATTATCTTGGGTAGCCAAACTTGTAGAAGATATTTCCCTCAAAAACTCAGCTACTTTTTCTTTTGTTGCTGCCTTGATTGCCTTTGTTTCTACCCACTTCGTCAGGTAGTTTGTGCACACAATGATGTAAGACTTCTGTTTTGAAGGGGGGTTGATAGGATCCACAAAGTCCATGCCCCACTTCTCAAATGGCTCGAAAGTCACTTGAGGTTGTAGGGACATCTCATCCCTTGGAGTCGGTTTCCCCATCCTTTGACATCGGCACATTGGCTGATGTATTTTCTAACATCTTGATGAAGAGTGGGCCAATAGTAGCCTACCTGCAAAATCTTAAAAGCAGTCCTCTTTGCTGCAAAGTGGCCCCCACAGGGCCCATCATGACAACTTAGGAGGATGTGAAAAACTTCCTCCTCCCTGACACACTGCCTCAAAATCTAATCTAGGCCAAGTTTAAAAAGATTGCCCCCAATCCAAGTGAATGGGGCACTTTTCCTCACGATCTTGCTCTTCTCTTTTGAGGACAGGTATGGCAGGAACTGAGCTGAAACCAAATAATTTGCTATATTAGCAAACCATGGAGAGAGTACTGAAATAGCAAACAGGTGTTCATCTGGCATTTGATCATCCACCATCCCTTCTTCACCTACAGGCAAATCTAGTCTAGGCAGAAAATCAACAACAACATTTTCCTTACCTGGCTTATCAACAATGGTCAAATCAAATTGCTACAATAAAAGTAACCATCTAATGATACGATCATGTACATCAGGTTTATTGATCAAATACCTAATTGCAGCATGATCAGTGTGTACGAATGTTTGATAACCAGTGATGTAGTGCCTAAACTTGTTTAGGGAATGGACTACAGCTAGGAGCTCTTTCTCGGTTACAGTATAGTTTAACTCTGCCTTGGACAGGTTTTTACTGACAAAATATATGGCATACGGTAGCTTCTCTTTAACTTGTCCTAAGGCTGCTCCTATGGCTTTGTTCGAGGCATCTGTGTGAATGTGGAAAGGTAGGGCCTAGTTTGGACCTCTCAAGATTGGGGCAGTTATCAGCTTACCTTTCAAAGCATCCAGGGCCTCTTGACAGTTGTCAGTCCATATGAACTCAGCATCTTTTCCCAAAAGACCAAACAATGGAGAGGCTAGCTTATTGAAATCTTTAATGAATCTTCTATAATATCCTGCTAAGCCTAGAAAACTCTGAACATCTATTACCTTTTGAGGAGGTGGGACCCTTTGGATGATAGCAATCTTGTTGGGATCCACCTGTAATCCTTGCTGAGAAATTGTATGACCTAGCACGGTCCCTTCAGTCATTAGGAATTCACATTTTTCAGGACTGAGGGACAGGTTCATTTCAATACACTTGGCTAAAACTTTCCTCAGGTTAGTCAAAGCTTCTTGGAAGTTAGAACCATAAGGGGTAAAGTCATCCATATAGATTTCCATTGAATCATTAACCAACTCAGCGAATATACTCAGTACCGCTCTCTGGAAGGTGGCAGGAGCGTTGCATAACCTAAAGGGAAGGACCCAGTAGGTAAAGGTGAAAGTGGTCTTATCTTGGTCTTCCGGGATGATTTGGATATGATTATACCCGTTAAACCCATCTATGAAGGAAAAGAACTTCTTCCCACCATCTAACACTTAATATATGAAAGGCAAAGGGAAATGGTCCTTCTTGGTAGCTTTGTTAAGTTCTCGATAATCTACACAGATTCTCCACTTCCCGTTTTTCTTGGGCACAAGCACCAACGGAGCAACCCACTCGTTGCAAGAGATGGGGTAGATGAATCCTGCATCCAATAGTTTTTGCAGTTCTTCTTTGACAATGTCCTTAAGGGCTGGATTCATTCTCCTCTGAGGCTGCCTAACTGGTTTACAATCCTCTTTAATGTAAATGTGATGGGTACAAACTGAAGGGTGGACTCCTTTCATCTCCTTATAGCTCCAAGCAAAAGCATCCAAATGGTTGTTCAATAAGCTACACAACTCCTTCTCCCGAGAGGGAGATAGGGATGAGTTGATCTTTAAGGTTCTTTCAGGGCCAAATTCCACATTCTTAACTTGGAGAGAGGTCAGATCAGCCACGCAGAGATCCACTAAAGCACTGGCTTCGGTGTCTTCTACTAACTCTTCTAATGGCAGCACACTGGGAGGTGGATTTTGAATCAAATTCTCAATAAGGTTATCCTCGGTTTGAGGATCTCCCCTGGTGGCTTCCACTATGTGCAATGGTGCATAGTAGACTTCATCCTCATCTTCCTCCTCCAACTAGAGAGGTAAGTCATGTTCTAGCAGAGGTTGGGCAGGAGGATATAGGACTAGCTATTTGGACATATGCCCATTCTTAATGGTCATGCTCCCAGCTCGACAATTGATGTAAGCATCTGCAGTAGCTAACCAAGGCCTTCCCAAGATGAGGGGGTACCCAGTGAGTTTTGCTTTTGGCTGAAGGACCAAGAAGTCCACAGGGTACTCCCAAGAATCAATGGAGACCATGACATCTTCCACAATCCCCTCGGGGGTCATGATGGAGCGGTTTGCTAACTGCAGTACTATCGAGGTCTTTCCTAGGGAGCCCTGAAGGTTGAGCTTAAGCATAGTGTCCCTAGTCATCACATTAATGGCAGCCCCTAGATCAATCAAGGTGTGGGGGATTATGGTTCCATTGATGTGGACATCGACTACAGGACTCCCAGTGTCTAGATATTTTGGACAGATTACTTGTCCCAACATCAGGTCGGACAGTTGTCCTATGACATTGATAATTGGGGCATCTCTCTTGCGCCTGCCTGGGTGCCTGAAACACTTCCCTTTGATCAATTTGTTGTAGATTGGTACATCTTTTATGGCCTCAAGAAGTGGTATTTTTACACATAACTGTTTAAGTTCTCCCAAAAGTTTAGTCTCTTCTGGGTTTGGTTGCATGGTTCCAGTTAATCTCTCAGGAAAGGGTGGAATGGCTTTTGGTTCACTTTCCTGTTTCTCTTCTTCATCCTCCTTAGGAGAAGGTTGGTTGTCTGGGAGGACCTTCCCAGATAATAGGTTGATCTCCTGAATCTCCACAGCATATGTAGGGCATGTTGTCTCTCCAGTATATACATGCTGGGCTTGTTTGTTATTAGGGTTCGGGTTCGGTTGAGCAGGTATTTGGGGTTGTCTTGGAGAAGCAGGAGGTAATGGTTGTGGTTGAACAGGTGGTGGAGGCAAAAGAATGGGAGGAGAGTTGTATTGGGGCCTCCACCCCTAATGAGGTGCATTCCACTGAGGTTGTGGCTAAACATGAGAATGAAATGAATGAGCAGCAGGTTGAGTATGGTATTGAGATGGATATGACCAAGGAGGGGGTGCGGACCAGGAAGGATGAGAAGGAGGGCCCCAAGAATGTGAGTGGATTGGTTGGGGTTATAGTAAGTCTGGGATGTCCCTTGCATCCCCTATTGGTAAGGTATGGGTCCATGTGGTCTCCTTTGGTTCATGAAGTAGAGTGTTTCAGTGACTCCTTCAGCCCCTTAGTACATAGCTTTAAATCCGGGTAAGGTTGGGCACTGGTTTGTAGGGTGGTATTCCTCACAAATGAAACATACCTCTACAGAGTTCAATGGACACTCATTCCTAGGATGCTTCCTTGTGTATTTGGGACAAAAGATGGCCAAAGCCCTCTTAGCTTCCTCTTGCTTCTGTTGGATTCGGAAGGTATCCATTTGCATGGCAATGGTCTGTCTCACCTCACTTTTGAGGTCTTCCATCTGATTTGCAAACTCATGTTTGGATAAGGTGGCACTGACTGAAAGTTGACTCCCCCTAACTCTTTTCTGGGCTACCCTAGAATGGTTTCTAAACACAATCTTTATGTCATCATAAGGTAGCTGGTAGATGTCTCCCCCAGCCAGCAAATGGAGGGTATCTAGAAGGTCTTCAAGGACTCCTCAGAGCAGAACCAACTTCAGAGATTCAGGGTCAAGTGTGCACCTGGCCCTTTTATAAATGAGTTGGAACCTTTCTTCATATTCTTGTAAAGATTCATCACTTCCCATGGTCATCCGAAAGATTTATCCCTTTGTTTCCTTTGACCTACAGTAATCTCGATATTTGTTGTTAAAGGCTTGCTGCATCTGAGCCCAAGTTGTGATATTGTTTCCAAGTAACCCCATGAACCAGCGTAGTGCTGCATCCTTGAGGGTAGAGGGAAAGAGTTTCAACTTTTGCTCATCTTCTGCATAGTCTTAAGTTCGACAAAGGACAAAAAACTCAAACAAGAAGGTATCAGGGTCTTCAGTGGTCAATCCATGGAAGTGAGGTAAGGCTAAGGGACTTATGTTTTTCATTTTTGTGTCCCCATTGGGTTTCAGATGGGAAAGGCGCCTTCTATTCTCTCTTCATTTCCTGTACCGTTTCTGTGTTCAGCCATGGTCTCAGGAAGAATGTTTTCTTGCTCTTCTTCTGTTATAGGATCTTTGTATATCTCTGGAGGTTCACCTATAGGTTCTTCTGGATCACAACCACCAAAGAAGAAAGAAGGGTGACTCCGTGATGTGGTGGGGGTGTTGGGTAGGAATTTTCCTGAATTGCCTTTGTTCCTACGAGGCATGAAATAAAATATTTTTGGTTGATTTTGTTTTCTTCTGCTTGTACCTGCAAAACTGAAATTGATTGAACAACAAATTGCAACTAACTAAAATAAACCTTGCTGGAATGAAAATTGCATAATTGAATTGAAAGCAGGGAATGACTAATATATGTTGCTGAAATGAAATTGCAGAATTGAAATGCTAAGCTACACTTGCAGAATTGAAATTGCAGAAATGAAATGAAAGTAGGAAATGTCTAATCTACTTTTGCGGAAATGAAATTGCAAAATGGAAATGAAACAACTTCTCTACTCTTATTGAAATAAACTACATAGCAGAATGTTGCAGTAGAAAATAGAAGAAAAGCAGTAATCACAAATACTTTGACGCTTCCCCGGCAATGGCGCTAAAAAGATGGTGGGCTCCAGTATTGCAGCAATGATGCTACAACTCCTAGGACTCCCTTCTTTACTTTTATCAACTCGGTAGTTGGTAACAAACTTGGAAGCGATGGTGCTATATGCACTAGTACTAGCTCTCACTCCAGGCTGTCACTTGATTAGCTGGCACAAGTTCGATAGGAGCTTAATCCAACTTCTATGAGTTCTTAGAAGAAGCTTTTGAGTGTCATGGATGAAAGCTAACTCAAAAGAGGCTAGTCTACTTGCAGAAAGAAGTTGAAATCTGAAAGGAAATGCAAAACCTAGCAAACCCTAGTTTTACCGACTAACCTTACTGGTGCAAGAAAAGAGATGAAAGCTACTGAAATGGATGCCATTGACTCTTGGAAAGGTAAAATGCATGTGTCTAAGCTACTTCTGAAGGAAAATATGGAAAAATCATCTTTTTTGTATCTTTGAGTAATTTTATGCAGAATTATTATGCACGTGGTTTAACTATTTTTGACTGTGCAGAGGTTTATTGGCGAAAGAAAGTGGAGTGGGCATTTGCAGGAGGTTGGGAAGGTGAGAAGAGGACCTACGGGGTCCCTAGCACCCTTCTAGATAATTCCACAATGATCAGATCTCAAAAAACTGCTCGCATGAACTTCTACAGGAAGTCTGTAGGGGATCTACATGAAGTTCTATAGGAACAGGCCGAAAGTGGATTTTAGAGGGTTGATGGTGGAAAAACAGTGGGAAAGTGGAAATGAATGATGGATAAGGATATTAAGGGGTCTAGAATCTGGTAGATGAAGCTCAGGAGTGAAGAAGATGGTTGGATTTGTTTAAAGGTGAAGGAAGCGATTTTGCACAAAAACGTAGAAATTAGGGTTGTTTGGGAAAGTGTGGCAAGTGAGTGAAGAAAACCTTGAGAAAGAGACTGGAACAGGTTGCATGATGAAGGAAGGATAGGCTGGAGTGTCTTACAGGTGCTCTGCACACTTCTATTCAAAACTGATCCAAGCAAAGAATAAAAAAACAGAGATTTATCTATTTTGACCTAAAAAACCAGAAACATGATGAGCAGAAATTTATAGACAGTAAATCATGCAAGAAAGATATGGAAACTGAGCAAGAATATATCTAACATGAAAACACAACTAATATCAACTTTTCCAACTTGAAATCTAACACTAGCAATTGCATTGGAAGGCAAAAACAGTGTTTTTGTGGTAGCAAGTGTGCCTTGGTCTCAGCTCATGGTCCCAAGGAGGGAGAAATGAGATCAAAGACTACTTGATAGCTTTTTTGTGGATCTTTTCTTGTTACCGAACTGTCAAATCAACCTGAAGCATGAAAAACTATCTTAATCATCAAAAACAACCTAAGTAACAAAGCAATATTTACCCTATATAACAAAAATTATCCTATGAATGCAATAAAAAAACACATAAAAGTACACAAAGGAGGTACTGGAACTTGGGTTGGGCCCAACCCCAAGAGCTACAACCTCCTAAGAAAGCTCAAAGCTGGTGCAAAGTGAGATTCATCTTCATTAATAAAAAATAATAGTCATGTGACAAAATTGTTTATAGAAAGAGCTTGAAAATGAGCTGAATGCAGAGCTACACTAAAGTGTGAAAATAAACTATTCAATAGATAAACTACCAAGGCTTGAAGCCTTCCTACTTATGCAAACGAGGACTCCCAACAATCCTCCTTAACTTTAGGAGCTTGGCTGCCCAAAACTGCAGTGAATCAGCCACTTCACTAGACCTGCTCGGCTGCCCCTTGAAATCATCTTTAGTGGGTTGTTGAACTTCGAGATGATGGTGGAGAACTCAAGGAATGGGTCATTTAGTGCAGGAGACACCCCTCCTCTAAATCCTCAGCCTTGTTTCTTCATATTTGGCTACCAATTTGCTCATAAATGCCTGATCTTGGTCCAAAATTGTCCAAAAATCCATTTTGGAGAACTTGTGGAAGGGGTCATTTAATGCAAGAGACACCCCTCCTATAAATCCTCAGCCTTGTTTCTTTGTATTTGGCTACCAATCTGCTCATAAATGCCTGATCTTGGTCCAAAATTGTCCAAAAATCTGCAATAAGCACATATTAGACTTTGTGGTCAAGTGACTATTCCCATTCACTCAATTAACATAAATATATTCAAAAGCATGCATAAAACTATATAGAATGGTGGATTAGATTAGAATAATAGGAAAAATGAGCCAATAAATTTACCCATTTTTGGGGCTCATCACGTGCTCCTCCAGTGCCCTAATCTAGAGGCCAAGTCTCTGCTTGCATCCGATACGTAGGAATTCTTTCCATCATCAGTTCATAGCTGCAACAGTGGAGCTCATCATGGCCCACAGATTTACAAAAGTCACAGAACAACTGTTGTGGTTTCTGAACGAACTTTTGAAGCAAATGACAATTATCTATTGTGTGTTTTCCACCAACCTGACAAATAGTGCACCATAGTGCAGCCCCGACACTGAGTCTGGCTGGAGCTTTTGGCCTCAGGGGAATTGGTCCCCCTCTTGTGATATAGTTTTCAAATACAGGACAGTGGTCTTTATCATGCCCCTGGATCGTACACTTCAGACACTAGACTTCCACACGCACTTCCGGCTTGGCCTCCTTGTCTTTCTTCAAGCTCTGCAATTCTAAGCATAGGTTCTATAACTGAGAGTGAATTTGTTGTACCCCCAAGGTTGCATCTTGCATAGGCATTGCATGCAACCTCGTCGCGATTTCTAGAGCTTCTGCCTGAGTTCCTATCTTCTGTTGTGACAAAGCAATCCTCAGGTGGGGCAAAGCGAATCTATGAACTGCTCGCGATGCTGACCATCTGTGAGATGCATATTAGCTTTGCGAATTACACACTTCAACCTTTGCTCTAACTCCCAAGGCATCTCATCAACCCTCATCATGATTTCCTTAAATCCAACTACCAACTGCGTGTCAAACTTAGGCTTACTGAACTCTTTGTTTAAATTATCCTTAGTGTTTGCTAGCGAAGCCAGAGGATTATTAGAACAATACTTAATATACTAGGTCAGGGCATGATCCTGCAGAGCGGTAACCAAATGTGCCTTCTTTATATTATCATCAATAATCTTTTGTGTTGTCCACATAGCATTCGCAACAAACCAAAAATGATCTGTATATTCACTCCTTATGCCCTTGAAAATCAACAACTTCATTATGTTCAACATGTTGAATGGAGGTGGTGGTGGTGGGGGTGTGGGCGAAGGTGTATGCGATTGAGGTGGAGGTGGAGGTGGAGTGGCGGATGGATGATGTGTCCACGGAAAACCTTGTCTTATCAGTTGGACAACACTCCATGGTGAGACCTATACCGCTCCCTTATCGTCACTCAAACGAGGTTCAGTCAGCGGGCTATATTTTGGACCTAATTTCTCTCAATCCCTAAAGATTTTTCCACTTCGCGTATCTCCGAACATCAAGACAATGGCATAACCTGTTTTTCACATAATAGCATCCTAATCCAAGTATTCAAAGATCTTAAATACTTACCTCGCGTTCCCTTGAGAAAACTTCGCTCCACCTCGCTGTAGCTGACTGAGGTATCAACTATGAATTTTGTAAGAAATCCTCCTATAATTCGATCAAGCAAGTGATCGACATCTCGCATGATTTTTTCTTCAGAGGCTTCTAATCATCGTACCAGTTCTGGGGTCCACACTATTGGACCATCAAGCTTCCACCTCCCTTGACCATCTGCCAACTTAGCTAACCACTCATATAATTTGATCGGGAAGGTGCATAAGAAAATTTCGTGTATCTCCATATACAAATATCTATCCAACCACTACTCCTTTGTTAGTAGTGGATTCCTATTTTCCTATGCCGTGAATTTGTGAATTTTTATATCCAACCACTTTTCAATTTCTTTCTTCATCGGGTTCCAGTGATGTGACATCACACATCTCCTTCAAGCAGATTCCAATCCCGACAACAGAACCATTTGTTGGCTTAGGGAGTCCTGACCTAGGTTCAGAGTTAGTTGCACCAACTAACAAAACCCTACACTACTAGCCCTTTCAGAAGCAACCCCCGTAGCACATGCTGCAGTCTCACCCAAAGCAATATGGGGGGATCCTGGAACCAAGTTTCCGCATCTAGATATCAGTGTGATGTCTTTTAGCACCCTAGATCTGCCTTTGCGTGGATCTATAAGCCCCTAGGGCTCGGTACTGCAACTCTATCCCAACAGCCTTTAGACCTTCGTGAAGGTCTACGATTGGTCTTTCCTGACTCTTAGCAGTCTTCTCATCCACTTACACGCACCAAAAAACAACCCTAGATCAGAGGTCGCATAGATCTGCTTAAGTATTTAATAAACATAACATATTTTATCACATTCCTTGCGTAATTACATAAACATGATTGCGTACATCATCTAATAGTTATTCAATAGAATCACAAATTATTAGATCAATATACCATAAACATATTATTCATCAGCAACATAAGTCATAAACAGAAGTAAACAACAAGGAACAAGATTTCTCCAGAAAGAACTTCTTTATTGATTTCTAGTTCAGAATACATACTCAAAACTTCCCTGCGCACTCAACTACAGGGGTCTGCGCACTCAACTGTGGATTCTTCCTAGGCCTCTGTACACTCAGTTGCAGAGCCTTCCTCTCCTATCTGACCCACTTCTCTGCGCTAAGACTTCTCTTCTATCAACCTGTTACATCTCTGATTATGCCTTAGACTCTCTAAGTCACACCTATTTATAGCTTTCTACATACAATCCCATGGTTCGCGGACCATGGGTGGATCTCAAAACCGACTCAACTTTTACTTAAACAAGGGGCTAAAACCCCTTTGACTCCTAACCATCTACGTGCTCCGCATCAACAAATCACGGAGACTTTACATTACTTACAACAATTACAGCAAAACTTGGGTTATTTTAACCCCAAAACTGACCCAGGGGACCCCATCCCAACAATTATTATGCTAGTTATGAACATGTAATATGATAGTGGATATGCATGGCTCTCTTCATGTTTTTACTTGTAATTGAATGAAAAATGTATCTATGGCCTAATAGATGATATTATAGCTTATGATATAAGGGAACAATGCCTCATAGAAAATCTCAAATAAGTATGAGACCCCTATGCTCAGATCTATTGTTTAAACCTGTAGATTACATATTTGTGACATGTTTGACGAAATGCCCGTCATGGCTAGTAGGGGTCCATTCAAGACCTTGTTTAAGTGATTTCATTTAAATTGATATTCCATTTTTATCTTTCTATTATTAAGATGTCATTTAGTTATGGGCAGTGACCTTGGCTCTAGGCCTCAAAAAGTGGCTTGAATCTCGGGGACGCAAGAAAAACACTGGGTAGAAAAGTCCTTGGACACTGGCATACCCATGTTGCGAGAGTGTCCAAAGCCTCTTGGATGCATGCGTGCCCATATCAAGGGAGCTTCCGTGGTTTAATGTTCTAAAGATTTAGTTGGTCTCAAGGGTTGGTTACCTGAGTGGTTGGGATGGCTCCTAAGAGTTATGTTGATGATGTGAAAGGCTTGTATGGTGTGTTTCTATTGATTCCATTTCCTTAACTGAGACATATGGAGTCAAATCATATCATAGTAACTTCTCATCACATGTTTACCCCATTTGGCCGGTTACTTGGGTAGATGTGGGAGGATGGTGTTACAATTGTGCTCATGTAGCCCCCATATTATTATTTTTGTGCCCCATAGAAGCCCACTATTGTTATTGTTGTACCCATACATTATTATTGTTATGTAAACTTTGATTATATTGTGACCCCTTAGACTCATATATATACCAATGAGGTCTTTTTATTTGAATCATCCAAGAAATTTTCATTTATGTGATGTAAAAAAAGGGTTCCCCCTCGAAGAGGCTTATTTTGAAGTCGTTGGTATATTTCTTCTTCTATTTTTTTATCTGGTTACATAAAATTTGGTATTAGAGCTTTGGATTCTAAGGTTTCGCTGCTTCAAATGGGTCATCTTGGAATTTTTGCTATAATGTTTTTTTTATGAGGCTTCAGAAGCTGAAATTTTGATCACAAAGAGTTGAAATCTTGCTGAACTTTGTGTAAAAAATTTAGATCTTGGTTCGCTATATTTTCTGAGATATGGTCTAAAAGAGTTAGGGTTTTTGCATGCTCCATAATTCAATCTCAAACATATCACCTAGGGAAAATGATCATTACTTTATCTAGAAGCATCATATTTGAATTTCATAAAAAGTAATTGTATTCGCATGGACTTCAGTTTGTTGTTTATCATTTTCAGGCTGAAGTTTTAAACAGTGACATGTGGCATTTCGTACAAGTTTGCTCTGCTGACCTAGTCCATAATCAGATCATCGAAGGATATTGGGCACAAATTTATCTTGAAGAATCCAATATCTGTTTGGCTTGTGGAATTGGAAAGAAGAATCAAAGGGCTACCATAGGACAAAATTGTTGACCTTGGAGAGCGAAAATTGCAGAGGTACAATTGTTTAAATATTGAGCTCCTAAAATCAAGAAAAATGTGTGTATTTAAAAAAAATTTGTTTGAAGTGACTAAAAGAGCATAATGAAGCATATAAATCATTATTTGGTCTCAATATGCCTCGTAACAAGAAAATGGATACACCTAGTAAGGAAACATAAATCTTTGGTATGACACATGAATAAGAGGAAGAAATGCAACATGGTATATCAAAATTACGAGACCAAGTGCAACAAATGTACTTTTGCAAAGAGTAACCAGAAGTGAATTGCAAGCAATGATGAATGTCAAGATGGAAGGTTTGAAGGATTCTTTTATAAAAATAAAATAAAACGGGACCCGAAAGGTTTGAAGGAAAGTTTGACAAAGTTTCTACAAGAAATACTTCTCAGTGGTGACAAGGTACTCCATGAAAATCATGACGAGGAGAAAGGGAATAAAAATAGTGAGTTGAAGACTGACCACATTACAAAGATTGATGTGAGGAATTTTGATGGTAAGGATTCAGTAAGATGGATACTACAGATGGAATAATTATTTCGTTAGCATCAAACAAAACCCCTTTATTTATCTAATAAGCCCAATGGGCTGAGCCATAGTCATAGTTAGTTAGAGAGTCAATAAGGCCCATATTAATAATTGTAAGTGGTTAACCCACATTTAAGAAAGGGATCACAGTTAGTTGCAAACGGGCCATACTTAATAAATAAAGTGGTTAACCCATGTTATGAAAAGGACCACTAGTCATTAGGTTGTTGGAGGTCATTTAGTTATAAATAGTCGTAGTTAGTAAGGGAAAGATAATCGAGAGTTATTGTAATCGAGCTATGTTGTGCTGGAGGTTGCCCCCTCGAAGAGGCAATTGAACATTGAAACTATTTCTGAATAATAAAATACTTGTTGTTTTCTCATTTTATTCTGTGTTCTAGGTTATATTTCTTTGCATTTCTAGTATCATGGAATTTCTCGCAGGTCAAGAGCATAACAAATGGTATCAGAGCACTTTCCAAGGTTGATTATACCTCCAATTTTTGCAGGATTTTTTTTAGGATAGAGACGTGTTCTGACGTCTTTAAACCATGGGATTTGTTGTTGAGCACATAAACCTGTGGATTTGGGGAGGTATGTACACAGGAACTACAAGAAGTGGTCACACTTGTTGGACTCCCTTGTAACCCTTGTGGGTACCCCTTTGAGTAGTAGTGCATTAGACAGAACCGTGCATGCACTACACTTCCACGTACCCTTGGATATATCGAAAGCCCCCTAGACTCACCTAAAACCTAGCCTTAGATAAGTTGTCAGTCATCTTGCTACTACAGTACACTGAGAACAACACTTGGGGAGATTATTCTTGCCTACAATAGGGTAGTCACACAATAGAGCTAAGGGTACGGTTGATCCTCCTTAGTTAGCACCCTGAAATATTGGGCCGAGTACTATTGTTGGAACCTTGTGTATATAATGATTTGTAGCACCTAAAACTCCTTTGTGACCATAGTTCCCTCTGGTCTCTGAATATCACCCACTATCTTATCTTCTAGATCAGATCTAGCAGTTGGGATTTTGTCGTCGTAGTGCAAATTAGATCCAGCAGTTGGTGTTCTGTTGTCGTCATACAAATCATATCCAACGGTTGGGGTTCTGTCGTCGTCATGCAACTCACATTCAGCAGTTGGGGTTTCACAGTTCCAATCAGATTCTTTGTTCAGTGAGGTTTGCTGCTACTACAGTTCGAGCCCTATTTTTGCAGGACATTGGGCAGAATCAAGTTTTATGGAATTTTTCCACTACAGTATTGATCAGTGAGTAAACTCCTTTTGGAGTATAAGAAACAATTGAGACCATCCGGGGACGCTTGAAAGAGACTTAGCTCATAAGCTTCAGGATGACAAGCTGATACAGTGGTACCATTCACTTAACAGCCTCAATTTTCGGATGGTCCCACATTTTTCCAAAGTGACTTCAAGTGGCCCCCGCCAATAGATTCCTGAGCTCATCCTCTTTCTAAGAATACTACTCTTAAGTAATTGGTTTGGGTTTCTATATGATAGGTACTGGATCTCAAGTCATGGACTATGAGAAGATCGAGAGCCTTGAAAAACAGTTGGATGAGTTCCAAGGAAATATGGACCGACTTACCACCACGCTTTCAAAACTCACTAATATGATGTAGAGGTCTCATCGGGAGGATCATAGTGTTGATGCACACCTCAAAGGAGAATCTAGCTATCACATTCACTTCCATGGAAATCACCATCATTCCCACCCTCGGCCACCCAAGTTGGACATGTACAAATTTTATGGCTCTAATCCTATGGTATGGGTAGCACAAATGGAACAATATTTATCCCTTAATGATATATGCGATGATCAAACTAAACTACATGTGAGAGCCCTTTACTTGGACCAAGAGAGATGGAAATGGTGGCAATGGCATTAGAAATGTTATCCCAAGAATATAACTTGGCACATGTTCTCAAAAGCCCTAAGTGACCACTTTGACATGGAATCTAATTTTTTGGGTTGTCTCACTAAGCTCCGACAGACAGGCATAGTAAAAGACTACATTGAAGCCTTTGAGACATTGGCCATCAGAACTGATGGTCTAGGATATGACTTCTACTTGGAGTGTTTCATTAGTGGTCTCAAAGAAGCCATCCAAGCCCATGTTTGGATGCACCACCTAGCTATGTGGATGGATGCCTGCAAAAAGGTTGTCGAGGTGGAACTCGCCTTAGCTGCCCAATCCACTCATCCAAATTTCATAGCTAAGGGGAGTCCCACCCAGGCTTAGGGCCCCACCTAAACACTTAAGTTTCAAAAGGTGTCTCCAGTAGAAATAGCTGATAGAAGAAAACAAGGATTGTGCTACTACTGTGATGACAAATACTCCCCAGGTCATAAATGCAAGGAACCAAAATTATTTCAAATTGATGCTACTGAAAACATCTCATCTGAGGAAGCCCCACCCCCTAGGGGGGCTGAGGATGCAGTTGAGGAAACCCAACTTGACAATGATCTCACAGCTATGCCAAATGAACCAATTATCTCATTACATGCATTGGCGGACATTTCTTCACCTCAAACTCTCAAAATCTGAGGCTTTCTTAGACATCGACCAATATTGGTATTGATTGATAGTGGTAGAACTCATAACTTTATCCATAAGTGAGTCGCCAAAGATGTTTATTGTTTTGTATGGGAAGTCTCTAATTTCCAAGTCTTTTTCGCTGATGGGGATACCAAGAAATGTGAAATCCGTTGTGAAAATATTAAACTTCAGATGGGAGACTACCACCTAAATACCCACATGTTTTCTATTGAAATGGGTGGTTGTGACATTATCTTGGGTGTTGAATGGCTTCACACACTGGGCCCAATCACAATGGATTTCCAAGAGTTATATATGAGCTTTAAGCATAACGACCACATTCATACATTACGTGGACTCCAGGAAGGTGCTCCTACTATCATCAGCTCACATTGAATGGAAAATATTTTGAAAAGGGGCCATCGCGGAGTGATCGCCCAATTTAATGCCATCCAGACCATTAAATCCACTACTCCTCATATTCATCCTGAGACGAAACAAGTCTTGGATGGCCACCAGCAGGTATTTGACAAACCTAAAGAGCTTCCACCTTCTAGGGTGAACTTGATCATAACATCCCTTTGGTCCTAGGGGGGCCAACCTCCTAATGTGTGCCCATAACAATATCCTTTCGCCCAAAATAATGAAATTGAAAAAATCATCAAGGAACCCCTCAAATTCAGTGTTATTCATCCTAGCATTAGTCCTTATTCATCACCAGTGGTCATGGTGCTAAAGAAATATGGAGAATGGCGCATGTGTACAAACTTTCGACCCTCAACAAACTCACTATCAAAAGACAAATTTCCTATTCTAGTTGTTGATGATCTTCTTGATGAACTACATGGTGCTCAATTCTTTACCAAGCTAGATCTCGCTCTGGCTATCACCAAATACACATGAAGGAAGTAGACATTCCCAAGATTGCCTTTCGAACTCATGAAGACCATTATGAATTATTGGAAATTCCATTTGGTCTCTGTAATGCTCCATCTACTTTTCAAAGCCTCATGAACCATGTTAGGTCCCTATAATACTAGTGATTCCCCCATTACTATTGTCATTGTAGCCCTTATTGTTATTGTTGTACCCATATTGTCCCCATATTGTTATTATTGTGACCCATAGAAGCCCACTATTGTTATTGTTGTGCCCTTATATTATTATTGTTATGTCAGCTTTGATTATAGTGTGACCCCTTAGACTCCTATATATAGAAAGGAGGTTTTGTCATTTTTATCATCCAAGAATTATTCATTTGTGTAATGTAAAGGAGGTTTCTGATCCAAGTGGATATTGGTGGCCACCCGCTAATTCGACTTGGATCCCCTCTAAGTGCTTCATGCAGTTTTTTTCAGCTTCCTTAATTATATCACAATTTACTATTTTTAGCAGTTTTTCGGGTCCTAAACTTCCGGAGCCATTTTGAGGCCCTAAACGACGTTTTTTGGGAAATCTACCGCCAGCGATTCTTCGTGACTAAAAATCGTCTTTTCCGTCGTAGTCCTCGGAGAGATCTTTCCAACGGGCTATCATGCGCGTCAAACGGAGATAAGACGACCAATTCGCGACGCCAGGAAGTTGATGTACCAACTTACCCAAAAACGGGGCCCACAATTTGGCGTTTCATCTTCCAGGGTTAGGTTTTGGAATGTGAAGGGTTTT